>JBBPBX010112539.1:0-10577 GCA_038048925.1 Garcialebias charrua
CTGGGATAATATACACTTGACTTTAAGTGCTGTATCTCTCTCTCTCTCAGAAAAGTAGTAAACGCATGCGAAGTAAACTGAGTACCATTATCTGAAACAAGATACATCGGATTACCCTCCCTACTGAACACAGTGTTTAAAACCCGTATTATTACATCTGTAGTAACAGTAGGAGCGAATGCAACCTCAGGCCATTTGCTGTAGTAGTCTGTTAGCACAATAGCATAACGGCAGTCCCATTTAGCATTTTCAAACGGACCTGTAATGTCTATTGCAACTTTTTCCCATGGTTTGCTAGGAAATTCAACAGGAGTAAGTGGAGCAGTGTTAGTTATTGCAACCTTATCACTGAACTGGCAATTAACACAGGAAGCAATGACAGAATGTACAAATTGGTCCAGACCTGGCCACCAAAAAAGTTCACGCAGTCTCTGCTTTGTACGGACAACGCCTTGATGTCCTTCGTGTGCCAAATCAACAACTCTGGCACGCAGTGAAGCAGGAACAACTAAACGATCTGCAAGTCGTAGTACTAGTGAACCATGGACTGACAACTCATTTCGAATTTGAAAGTAAGGAGCAAGGTTCTCTGGAAGACCTTTTTTAACTTTTGGCCAACCTTTTTCAATTTGGTTGCGCAATAGTGACAGTTCTGGACAGGTTTCACTTGCATTAGTAAACTCTGCCAGAGAAATAGCACACAGTGCCTCTTTAAACACAGCAGCAATCATGTCAGGTTCCTCTGTTGCTTCATCTCCAGCCGGTAATGGTAATCGAGACAAACAGTCAGCCATGACATTTTGATGTCCTGGACGGTAAGTAATGTCATACGTGAAGCAGAGAAGTCGCGCAGACCATCGGGCAATTCTCAATCCAGCACGACCAGCACCTTTAGAAGTGAGTAAGGTGGTAAGTGCTTGGTGGTCTGTACGAAGAGCAAAACGACGACCCCACAGGTATGTTCTCCACCTTTCCACTGCCCAAACGCAGGCAAGAGCTTCACGTTCAACCGTGGAATACTTGCGCTCAGCAGGAGAAAGAGTTCTTGATGCAAAAGCGACAACTCTCTCACTTTGATCTGGATGTAGCTGCGTTAACACAGCGCCTAAACCATAATCTGAGGCATCAGTAGTAACGTAAATTGGCAATTCAGGGTGGTACAGAGCTAAGGCAGGACAATTTACAATCAAGTCCTTCAGTGAAGTGAAGCTAGACTGAGCTTCTGTAGTCCACTTGAAAGTGGAATCTGTACACTCTCTGAGCACCTCACGTAGTGGCTCAGCAACCGTTGCAAAGCCTGGAATGAACTTATTGTACCATGATGCAAGACCTAAGAAAGACCTTAAAGAAGACATGTCATGTGGAGCTGGAGCATGAATCACAGCAGCAAGTCTATCCTGATCTGGTTGAAGACCTTCCCTCGAAATGGTGTGACCCAGATAATTTAGGGAAGACTGACTGAATTTACATTTTTGCATGTTTAATGTAAGTCCAGCATCAGTTAGAGCTTGAAGTACTCTCCGTAAATGTTTATCATGGTCTTCTTGTGTGACACCAAAGCAGATGATGTCATCCAGGTATGCTTGTACACCTGGTAAGCCTGTAAGAATGATCGACATCATTTTCTGAAACGCTGACGGGGCAGAGGCTAAACCAAAAGGGACTCTGCAGAAACGAAAAAGTCCATCATGAGTGATGAATGCAGTAATATCACGACTTTCAGGATGCAGAGGCATTTGGTGGTATGCAGAAGCTAAGTCAATCGTAGAAAAAACAGTAGCCCCTCGAAGATTTGAAAACAATTCATCTATGTGCGGTAATGGATGACAATCAGCAACAATTGCTTTGTTAGGCTCTCGCAGATCCACACATATGCGAGGCTTTCCTCCATCTCTTCTCTGTGTCACAACTATGGGAGAAACCCACGGAGAAGCATCAACACGTTCAATGATACCCTTCTCCTGGAGATCCTTGATCTCTTCCGACACAGCTTGTCGTACTGAAAATGGAAGTCTCCTGAGTTTTTGTTGCACTGGAACAGCATTTGGCAACATCTGTACTTTATGTATGAAGTTTTTAGCATAACCAACTTCCCGAACTGACATTCCTGGAGAATGATCAGAAGCAGTATTTGTTAAAGCTGGCTGAACCATAGAGGTAAGAGAAGTAGCATTAGCAGTAACAATTTGTCGTCCCTCAAGCTTCATTTGTAATGCTTGGAATAAATCTAAACCCAGCAGAGCAGCACCTGACTGAACAACAATAAGAGTACCTTCAGTAAAAATACCATCATGAGAAATAGTAGCTTTTAAGCACCCTTTCACAGCAATTTTCTCTTTTGCATAAGTAACAAGAGTAACTGTAGGTTCAGTTAGTACACAGTCATAAAAGTAGGTGTGGTAGATCTCTTCTGGTATAATGGACACTGATGAGCCTGTATCCACAATCAGCTCAACATCTGTACGTCGTCCATTAACAGTCACTTGAACGGTGCAGAGAATCTTGTCTTGTACAGCATTGTTCATGTAAAGAACCGTGGCTTCATTAACGACGACTTCACGTACCTCCTTTTGAGTTGAACGGCAAACACGTGAAAAATGACCCACTTTACCACACTGGTTGCATGTCATTTTAGCAGCAGGGCATGCAGGGTTGTTAGCAAGATGGTCGAAGGATCCACAGCGGAAGCAGGAACGGCGTGTAGTAGCAGCAAGTTGAGTCGTGGAAGTAGCATGGTCCCGCGGCGTCCTCCTCGCGTCCCAGCGGCGGCTTGACTTCGGCTGTCTTTGTACGGCCCTCACGGGAGCTGAAGCGTTAGCAGCGTTAGCATCAGACAGTACAGCCCTCACGGGAACAGAAATGCTAGCAGCGGTAGCATCAGAAAGTACGTTAGCATCTCTTAATCCACTCTCAATTTGTAGCGCCAACGTTGTAGCTTTAGCAAGAGTTAGCTCCGGTTCGAGTAACAGTCTGTCTCTGATTCGATTATTAGCAACACGCTCTATCAGTTGATCACGTAGCATTTGTTCCTCCATGTTTCCAAAGTCACATGTGGCAGCTAACTCACGCAGAGAAGCTAAGAATTGTTGTACCTTTTCATCCGGCCGTTGTACACGTTGTCGAAACTTGTGACGTTCAGCAATCACGTTCACCTTCGGGACGAAATGTTCTTTAAGAGCAGTAATAGCAGTAGCGAACGTGGTCCCGGTATTCGGCAGGCTGTAGAAAAGTCTTTGTCCTTCCGTACCCAACGCATGGAGTAGAACCGCGCGCTTTCTGGCATCAGGCCAGTCGTCTCCCGACGCGGCTATCACTAGCATGTAGTTGTCGAACATCTTTAGCCACGTTGGAAACGGTATTGTCGGTTCACCTGGGCACGGCATGAATGGAGCAGGCAAAGGTACAGAAAGAGCCATCTTCGTCGATTCTCGTCGATCCTCGTCGCCAATGTTGTGTTGTTGCTAATATGTAGGTGTAGAATC
The DNA here is from genome assembly GCA_038048925.1 of Garcialebias charrua. Lineage (NCBI taxonomy): Eukaryota > Metazoa > Chordata > Actinopteri > Cyprinodontiformes > Rivulidae > Garcialebias > Garcialebias charrua. The sequence goes on from JBBPBX010112539.1 coordinate 3,483, forward strand.
AGAGTACTGTAGACGGAGCTGACTTCATAACACCATGCTTTATTTCACTTCTTCCAACTTCTCCTTCTCTCCTCCATACATCCTGTTCTCTCCCTACTCGGAGGTTCCCCCTGCTGTCAGTCTTATGCAATTGCAGGACATAACAAATGGAGTTCCATTCCTACACCCGTTCGTAACTCGGATTTCGACGTAAGTCGGAAAACACATACACATTGGCCGCCCCATATACACGTACATGTACGGTACTGTACGGTTACCAAGCACTTAGCCTATCCTAACACAGTACCCTACATAATTATCAAAAAACACATACAGTACATTTGGAGCCATAATGAAGGGAAAAAAAGAGTTAATTTCTTACTGGGAGCTGGTGAATTCTTCCTCCATCTGTTAGCATGTTAGCTCGCTGCACCTCCAAGCTCTGCAGCTTCTTGCTGCTTCACACGGTCTACAGCGTTTACAGCAAGGTCTATTAGCATGTTAGCTCATTGCACCTCCGAGCTCTGCAGCTTTTTGCTGCTTCACGGGGTCCATAGCGTTTAAAGCAAGGTCTGTTAGCATGTTAGCTCATTGCACCTCTGGTCCAGCTCAATGTTTCTTCCATCTGGTGACACCACACCTTTTGTTTACGATGTAAAACCGCCATCAACCTCTATCCAGTAAGGTCTCCACCTCCACTGCTACGACATGCATAAATTCCTCCTCAGTTTATTTCTTATATCAGTGTAATCATTTCTTAATATTTTAAGGCAACCACATTTGGGATGAAAATAATGGCTGTGAAGTTAGAAACTTTACAAAAATACATTTGTTTTTAAACTAGATTATTTGAGATTATTTCCAACATTTTCTGCCCAGAAAATATACCAAACCTGTCATTATATTATTATTGTCAATTATATCCACATTGATTGTGGAGGAAATGAAAGCCCTGGTATGAAAAGCAATTATCATCTCAGTGTTGTTTTTAGCAGTTATTTTATTATAGCTGTTATTTAAAGAAACTTTCACCCAATAAGATGAACATTTTATTAACATATTACAAGTGTGAGCAATATACAGTACAGTTATTTATTTACTTAGTTATTTATTTTATAAATGTATTCATTTTTAAAATACAATACAAAACCATCCCATAAACGATAAGAATACAAAATATAAAATGAAAGGTAACAGAAAGAAGAAAAACATCTTATTATATCTGCCCCTTTTTTCAAACAATTAGTTCAAAGAATAATAATCTTCAAGTAACAGAACAAAATGAATAACTCTTTCTAATTTTCTAACTCTAATACAATACACATTAAGCTAATTCATATAAATGTATTTTTTTAATTTAGTTTTGATCATTTTCTTAAATGTACACATTGACTTGGCATTTTTAACTTCATTCTCCAAAACATTCCATAATCCAATTCCCTGGATTGAAGTGGACCGTCCCTTCAAACTAGTTCTGTATTTTGGTTTTACAAATATCTATGTCCCATTAAGATTATAACAACTTTATAATAATAATAATGAATTTAATTTGTAACGCACTTTTCATTAACAAAAATCTCAAAATGCTATAAGGTGCAACTAAAATCAATGATAAAAAAAACAAGTGATAAAATCAAGTAAAATCATCCATCCATCCATCCATTTTCGTCCGCTTATCCGGGGTCGGGTCGCGGGGGTAGCAGCCTAAGTAGGGAGGCCCAGACTTCCCTCTCCCCAGCCACATGGAGCAGCTCCTCTGGGGGAATCCCAAGGCGTTCCCAGGCCAGCCGAGAAACATAGTCCCTCCAGCGTGTCCTGGGTCTTCCTCTGGGCCTCCTCCCGGTGGGACATGCCCGGAACACCTCCCCAGGGAGGCGTCCAGGAGGCATCCTAACCAGATGCCCGAGCCACCTCAACTGGCTCCTCTCGATGTGGAGAAGCAGCGGCTCTACTCCGAGTCCCTCCCGGATGACTGAGCTTCTCACCCTATCTCTAAGGGAGAGTCCAGACACCCTGCGGAGAAAACTCATTTCAGCCGCTTGTATCCGAGATCTCGTTCTTTCGGTCACAACCCAAAGCTCATGACCATAGATGAGGGTGGGAACGTAGATCGATCGGTAAATTGAGAGCTTTGCCTTTCGACTCAGCTCTCTCTTCACCACGACAGACCGGTACAGCGCCCGCTTCACTGCGGATGCTGCACCTATCCGCCTATCGATCTCACGCTCCAGTTTTCCCTCATTCGTGAACAAGACCCCGAGATACTTAAACTCCTCCACTTGGGGCAGGACCTCCTCCCCGACCCGGAGAGGGCATGCTACCCTTTTCCGGCTCAAGACCATGGCCTCGGATTTGGAGGAACTGATCCTCATCCCGGCCGCATCACACTCGGCTGCAAACCGCTCCAGCGAAAGCTGTAGATCACGATCTGATGAAGCCAATAGGACCACATCATCTGCAAAAAACAGAGAAGCGATTCTAAGGCCACCAAAACGGATCCTCTCAACACCTTGGCTGCGCCTAGAAATTCTGTCCATAAAAGTTATGAACAGAATCGGTGACAAAGGGCAACCTTGGCGGAGTCCAACTCTCACTGGAAACGAGCCTGACTTACTGCCGGCAATGCGGACCAAGCTCTGACACCGGTCGTACAGGGACCTAACAGCCCATATCAATGGGCCTGGTACCCCATACTCCCGGAGTACCCCCCACAGAACCCCCCGAGGGACGCGGTCGAATGCCTTTTCCAAGTCCACAAAGCACATGTAAACTGGTTGGGCAAACTCCCACGCGCCCTCCAGGACCCTGTTGAGGGTGTAGAGCTGGTCCAGTGTTCCACGACCAGCACGAAAACCACACTGCTCCTCCTGAATCCGAGGTTCGACTATCCGACGGACCCTCCTCTCCAGAACCCCTGAATAGACCTTACCAGGGAGGCTTAAGAGTGTGATCCCCTATAGTTGGAACACACCCTACGGTCCCCCTTTTTGAATAGGGGAACCACCACCCCAGTCTGCCAATCCAAGGGAACTGCCCCCGATGTCCACGCGATATTGCAGAGTCGCGTAAGCCAACACAACCCCACAACATCCAGAGCCCTAAGGAACTCAGGGCGAATCTCATCCACCCCTGGAGCCCTGCCACCGCGGAGCTTTTTAACCACCTCGGTGACCTCAGCTCCAGAGATTGGAGAGCCCGACCCAAAGTCCCCAGGCTCCGCTTCCTCAGTGGAAGACGTGCCAGTAGGATTGAGGAGGTCTTCGAAGTACTCCGCCCACCGACTCACAACATCCCGAGTTGAGGTCAACAGCACGCCATCCCCACCATAAATGGTGTTGGTCGCGTACCGCTTTCCCCCCCTGAGACGCCGGATGGTGGACCAGAATCGCCTCGAAGCCGTACGGAAGTCATTCTCCATGGCCTCTCCGAACTCCTCCCACGCCCGAGTTTTTGCCTCAGCAACCACCCGAGCCGCATGCCGCTTGGACTGTCGGTACCTATCTGCTGCTTCCGGGGTCCCACAGGCCAAAAAGGCCCAATAGGACTCCTTCTTCAGCCTGACAGCATCCCTCACCACCGGTGTCCACCACCGGGTTCGAGGGTTGCCACCACGACAGGCACCAACAACCTTGCGGCCACAACTCTGATAAGCTACCTCGACAATAGAGGCGCGGAACATGGCCCACTCGGACTCAATGTCCCCCGCCTCCCTCGGAACGTGTTCAAAGCTCTCCCGGAGGTGGGAGTTAAAGCTCCGTCTTACGGGAGACTCTGCCAGACGTTCCCAGCAGACCCTCACAATACGTTTGGGTCTGCCAGGTCTGACCGGCATCCTCCCCCACCATCGGAGCCAACTCACCACCAGGTAGTGGTCAGTTGACAGCTCCGCCCCTCTCTTCACCCGAGTGTCCAGGACATGCGGCCGCAGATCAGATGAGACGACAACAAAGTTGATCATCGAACTGCGACCTAGGGTGTCCTGGTGCCAAGAGCACATATGTACACCCTTATGCCTGAACATGGTGTTCGTTATGGACAATCCATGATGAGCACAGAGGTCCAACAACAAAACACCACTCTGGTTCAGATCAAGGGGGCCGTTCCTCCCAACCACACCCCTCCAGGTCTCACTGTCAAGTAAAATCAATGGTAAAAAAACAAAAATTAGTAATAAAATCAATTAAAAACAATGATAATATCAACTAAAATCAGTGATAAAATCATGTGGAGACAGAGTAGGCTTGCTTAAAAAGAAAGGTCTTTAAGCCTTTTTAAAGTCAACCAGTGACTGAGCTCTCAGATAGTCAGGGAGGGAGTTCCAGAGGCGGGGGGCAGCCACAAAGAATGCCCGATCTCCCATGGTCCTTAATTTGGTTCGAGGAAAGTGAAGGAGGTTACTGTTCTGTAATCGTAGAGACCGGGTGGATTATAATGGTGCAAAAAGGTCCTTTAAATAATCTGGTGAAGTTCCGTTTAAGCATTGGTGGGTAATGAGAGGAATTTTGTACTGAATTCTGTAGGTGACAGGAAGCCAATGGTGGTTATGGAGAATGGGTGTAATATGTTCAAATTTACGAGCTCTCAATAAAATCCTCGCTGCACTCTTTTGAATATATTGAAGCTTCTGAAGGTTTTTGCCAGGGATTCCAATTAACAGGGAGTTGCAGTAGTCAAGCCTGGAGGAGACAAAGGCATGAACGAGTTCCCTTATCAGTCAGTCCACTGCGGTGCAACATATGATATATGGGAATTGCACCCCCGCGCGGTTCACCTGAAGCAATATAATCACGCCTTTTAAGGCAAGTAAGCATCAACATCACCAGGGGGCCTCGACCCCCTGGTACAAGAGATGGTGACTCCTCACGTTAGGTCTCTTTTTGCCCTTCACCTCGCTTCACACCTGAACTTCGCAGGACACTGTCTCGAGTGACTGAACCGCCCGACCAGGAGGTGAGCGCACTCCCTACCGAGGGCATCACTGAAGACTTCCCTCCAAGCACTTTGTTTAGCAAACGCTAACTAAGTGTCAACGACGTTTTTAGCATCGGCTAAATGTCCATCTCTGCTGTTTCGTCGCCCAGTTTAGCAGGAGGCTAACTGCGCCACGCGCCTACCTGTTAGCTAACAGAGCTAACGGCTAGCCCATGTGAACAGCACAGTGAGAAGAATTCTTCGAACCCTGTTAAGCTTTTGCTAACTGGCTTCCACTCGATGAACCCTGTTTAGCTTTCGCTAACTGGCATCCACTCAATGCCTTTTCTCGACCATGGCTCCTAAGAAAGGCAAAAGGAAATCAAAGAACTCCAACAAGGCAAGCAGCAAACCAGCGAGCCCTGGTTCTCGGCCTTGCCCCAGCGCATGTGGCTACTTCATTTCGTTGTCAGACACACACGACGCCTGCCTGATATGCCTGGGAATGGTCCACGCCAAGACAGCTCTGGAATCCCCTGAGTCGTGTTCTCATTGCATCCAGTTGCGCAAGACAATTCGACTGAGATGCGTGGACTTCGTGGCCAAGGCCATGGGCAGTTCCACCGCGGCAAGGGACCTACTCCTCTCAGAGATTCTCACAACTACAGCGGAGCTGGAAGCAGACGAGATGGAAGACAGCAGAGCGCTAAGCTAGGGTGACAGAATGGATCTTCAGGACCCCGACGGGGACACAAGGAACAACTTCGACACGAGAGACATGTTGCAAGCTGACGAGCTGTCGCTTACAACCTCCGGTGAGATAACGGACGACGAGGCGGACAACGAGGAGGAGGGATACGCAGAAGACTTCTCCCAGGGAACTGCGGCAGCACAAGCAGAGTTGGATAGGTCCACTCCTGCTTTGTTCGAGCTGTGCCGCAGAGGTGCAGAGGTGCTGAAGGTAACATGGCCAGAACCCCCACCTCAACAACAGTTGACGAGGTTTGCGGGGAACTACTTTTTTGCCAAGCAACAGGCCGCTGTGAGACACAGGATGCCTGTCTTTCCTGACTTTCTGACGGAGCTAACACGCTCATGGACAGAACCGAGAGCGCCCTTGACACTGCCACTCTCCCAGTTCCTCGACATCAAGGGCATGTAGTCAGCGGGCCTGGCCCACATCCCGCAGATGGACGAGACTTTGGCCGCACACTTGGCCCCAAAGACGTTGAGCTTGAAGCCCACGCTACCCAGAAAGCCATGCCGCTTGTCAGCTCTTCAACTTGAAAAGAGCTACTGCGCTCAAGGCCTCGTGGCTCGCGCCCTCAACACCGCCTCCATGCTACAGGCCTATCAGGCCGAGAAGCTACAGGAGCTACAGCAGACCACGTCAAAGAAAAAGGCAGCTGAGATCTTGGACAAAGCACGTAGAGCAGCAGGTTTCATCCTCCACCTCACCGGAACAGCAGCCATCGCCCAAGGGAAGTGTATGGCTGAAACGGTGATTGTACAATGCAATTTATGGCTAACTTTGACTGATCTCCATGAGAGCCAGCGTTCCTCCACCATGCCATAGAGCCATCAGGCCTATTCGGAGGGGCCCTGGAAAGGATCCGGAGCAGATGTGATCAGAGGAGAAAACAAGAGGAGGCCCTACGTGAAGGCATGCCCAGAAAACGTTTCTCGCAACCCAGAGACTCGAGTCGGAGTAGCCAAAGAAGCTCATAGCAGTGCCACCACTCTCTCACACGACACCCACCTCAAAAGAGGCCAACGTTCGAGGTGGAGCAACAGCCAAAACCCGCCTCAGAGCAACATGGACGCACTCCTCAGACAGGCCAGGTTTGGTCAAAGCAGAGGTGCGTCCCACGCCAGACGGGTCACCCCAGAGCTTCTTCAGCGGTGCGAGAGAGAAAGCAGAAGTCAGCCTGATCCAGAGCTGTTCCTGTACCATCACACACACTTTCACCCATCGGGAAAAAGAAAGGCCGAACTTTTACCGCCAGTATCTGGGTTAAAGAATCCTCGATTAACTGGTTCAGAACGTTTAAACACATAAAAACTCTCAAATGGTTGTGTAATAAAGATAAATTGTTGTTTGTACACGACAATAAAGTCTCAAACTGCTCAAAATGTTCTGTGTCACGACTCGGCATTAAAGGGAAAACCCCACATTTTTTAATAATAATAATAATGAATTAAATT
>JBBPBX010112540.1:0-10577 GCA_038048925.1 Garcialebias charrua
GTATACATGATATTTTGTAAGAATGAACATACAGGTAGACTATAAGGTGCACGCTTTTCCCTATAGAAAAGAAATTTCTCTTCTTACTTAATTCTAACAAGTATTTGTTTGTCTTGACATTTATAGTAATTTCTATTGAAATATATTTCTATTAGTATTACATTACACCCATTATGTTTCATTATTTGTATTCACTTAATTCTGCCTTATAATGAGAAATGTGACACTAGGCAGAACGTCTTTCTCTCGGGCTTTGTTTTCACTAGGGAACAGTTACACGCCTGCACATGCAACAGACATAACACTGGATGATTGACATACAGAGCTGATAGTTTGTTGACAGAAAGGAGGGTCACGTGGTAGTGTAGGTGGTTCCAGGGCGGTCCTGAAGCAGTCCAAGGCGGTTCCAGGTTCCAGGAGGCGGTGACGACATCCGGGGTTTTATAACCGTGGCCCTGCCTTTGAAGATGTGTGTGTTGGACTGTGCTTGGAGTCAGGTCTGTTGGTTGCTGTAAGGTTTATTCTTATAATGTACAATAAACCTGCATAACTTGCACATTCGTTTCAGAGCTTCCTTCAACCTTTTGAATTCGCAACAATTTTGTGACCACCGACGCTGAGAGGTTTGCAGTTTCGTCTGAAACGAGAGATGATTTGGAGGGTTTCCCCCTCCACCGACAGGGCCGAGCACGCGCGCAGTCAACAACCGGTGATTCACAGAGGTGAGCAGAACTCCCCTTACACGAAACGTCTGCGTTTGGACACACTAAATTATTTGTTGACTGAGGGCTGTTTGTCTCCAGGTGGGCCAGTGGTTTATAATGTTAGCAGCTAAAAGTAAAAAAAACGTGAACTACTGTTGGTATTTCATTTGAATGTGCATTTTTTGCGGTTTTTGTACATGTAAGTAAGGTGAAGAGCACATAAGTCCCACACACGCGCAGGGATAATTTACGAGTGCCTTTGTTTGCTTTTTCCCCCTCTGTGAGCTCCGGCCTGTTGGCTAGGAGACACTTTCTTTTTTATTTATTTTCTTTTGGACTCCGGGGGTTGTGGGGCTGAGGCTCGATCGTGAACTCCGGGCTCTGTCGCCGTTGAGTCACAGGGCTTTCATCCAGCACACGATTCCGCCGTTTGAGAGTGCTCCGGGCGCTCCGGGGTCACAGGTTGCCGTGCGTGTGATTAGGTCACAACCGGGACTGTGATCGCTGTTAGAGTCACATCTTTCCCTCCCCTTCCCAGTTAAAGTTGATTGCCGTATTTTCCGGTGTATAGGTCGCAATTTTTTTTCTATTTTCATTTATTATTATTTTTTACTTTCTTTTGTTTATTTATTTCTTTTTTTTCTTTCCTTTCTCTTAGACACTTGTGGCCTGTACTCCGGAAAGTGCTGCATACACGCAAACAGAGGCAACAGGGAAAGATTATTTATTTTCATATATTGTTTTGTGGGTTGTTGGATGCAAGAGGGCTGGCTGGAGCCTGCACATGCAGCTGTCACACGGCCGGTCTCCCCCACTGATTTGCTGCGGTTCCTGCAGATGGGGCTCCCCTCCTCCCTTCCCTCCCCTCCTCCCCCCCGCCGCAGATGGCCTCTGGAGGTTCTGGTCAGAGCTGCTGTTTCTTCCGTTGGTTTTGTTCGGTTCTGCTGTTGAAGAGACTCCGGAGTGCAGTTGTTGGTTGGTTGACGGTTGACAGTTTGCCCATTAGACAGATTTTTTATTTTTATTTTTATTCTCATTTATTGCATTTGTTGTAAGGATTGGCTCCATCCCCTCCTTACATCCTGTGTCCCTCTGTTGGTGTGTCTGCTCAGCGTCACAGGTGTTTGTGTTCAGCATTAATTAGGTTGTGTATATTAGTCAGCAGTTATGTGTGTCTCATTGTCGGGTCATTGTCCCTGTTACCCTGGTGTGTCGTTCCCCAGCTCCTTGGTCTGTGAGTACATCTCGTCTTCATGTTTGGGTTTAGTGTTTACAGTGTTTAGTGTTTAGTACTCAGCCATAGTAGAGCGTCCGTATAGTTTTGTAACTGCCTCGTCAGTTGTTTTGTTTTCATCTTATTAAAGTATTTTTGGTTTTACTCGTGCCTCTGAAGTCTACCTGTCTGCACCACGGGACTCATCAACCACACACCGCACCACCGTGACAGAATGACCCGACCATTTTGAGTCCCGCGGACAGGTAACATAGACTCACCTAGAGGCTGAAGATGTCTGCACGGAGGGAGGCTGCAGCCATCAGAGTTGGCGGGTTTCGAACCGAGCCCGTTTGGAGCAGCAACAGGTCCGAACCAGAGCAGCTTCCATCTCCCATGCTGATAGCAGAGCGAGCGAGGGAGCGTCGGGGCGGCTGCTCCGACCGGTTCACCTTCGCTCCTGCACGAGCCATCTCGTTGTGGGATGTGTCCGACGACGGTTCGGATTCGGACCCAGACCCGGGAGGACTCCTGCCGTTTCCAGCTCCGGAGACACGAGGCCGCAGGAGAAGGCGGCGACCGGCGAAGCCGCGCACTTCCGGTTTTCAGCCTGCTCTCCCCCGTAATTCTCCCACGCTGTCTGAAAAGCCGGCGGGCGTTTCAAAGGGGGAGGGGTACCCACGTCCATGCACTGTGACGTCTCGGGGGAGACGTTCTTTGGAGGGGGGGTATGTGTTCCCTCACACCATGTCTGCAGGAGTCACGGAGACTCCTGCACGCCACACTGCTGACACAGCTGAAGGAAAGCAGTCTGACAGGACTCCTTCACAAAGGGAGCAGCCTGTTCACACTTCGACCACAGGGGTCGCTACTCATGCAGGACTCTCACAGGAAGAGCCTGCAAGACACACTGAAGGGTGTACAGATCCCACCTCGACCACAGGGGTCGCTGTGGGACGGAGATCTGAGGAGGCCAATCACATTTTCCAGCAGATAAAAAGACTATTTAATGCTGCTATCAATAACCCGGACCTCCATTACAAATACAAGACTTACTCTATTATTGATGACATTATTATTAACAGTCCTTCTGTGATTGACTCAGGTTTCCTCCAGATTTTGTCTTTGGCTAGAACACTGCAGGATGAGGCTAAAGCCAAGATGGAGGGCGCTGACACTGTCCTGCCTGAAGCACCTACAGGGGGTGCTGTTCTGCCTGAAGCAGCTGCTCCTGCATCGCCTACAGAGGGCGCTGTTCTGCCTGAAGCAGCTGCTCCTGCATCGCCTACAGAGGGCGCTGTCCTGCCTGTGGCACCAGAGGGCGTTGTGTCACCAGCATTGCCTACAGAGGGTCCCGGCGCGACGGACACCTCCGCCACTACAGAGGGTCCCGGCGCGACGGACGCCTCCGCCACTACAGAGGGTCCCGGCGCGACGGACGCCTCCGTCACTACAGAGGGTCTCGGCGCGACGGACGCCTCCGTCACTACAGAGGGTCTCGGCGCGACGGACGCCTCCGTCACTACAGAGGGTCTCGGCGCGACGGACGCCTCCGTCACTACAGAGGGTCTCGGCGCGACGGACGCCTCCGTCACTACAGAGGGTCTCGGCGCGACGGACGCCTCCGTCACTACAGAGGGTCTCGGCGCGACGGACGCCTCCACATCCATGGAGGGTCCACTCACCGCAGACGCCTCCACATCCATGGAGGGTCCACTCACCGCAGACGCCTCCACATCCATGGAGGGTCCACTCACCGCAGACGCCTCCACATCCATGGAGGGTCCACTCACCGCAGACGCCTCCACGTCCATGGAGGGTCCACTCACCGCAGACGCCTCCACGTCCATGGAGGGTCCACTCACCGCAGACGCCTCCACGTCCATGGAGGGTCCACTCACCGCAGACGCCTCCACGTCCATGGAGGGTCCACTCACCGCAGACGCCTCCACGTCGATGGAGGGTCACGTATCCAGTCTCAGGGGGTCCTTGGAGGGACCCCCTCACGTATCCTGTCCAGAGGGGTCTCAGGAGAGACCCCCTCACGTCTACTGCTGTCCAGAGGGGTCTCAGGAGAGACCCCCTCACGTCTACTGCTGTCCAGAGGGGTCTCAGGAGAGACCCCCTCACGTCTACTGCTGTCCAGAGGGGTCTCAGGAGAGACCCCCTCACGTCTACTGCTGTCCAGAGGGGTCTCAGGAGAGACCCCCTCACGTCTACTGCTGTCCAGAGGGGTCTCAGGAGAGACCCCCTCACGTCTACTGCTGTCCAGAGGGGTCTCAGGAGAGACCCTCTCACGTCTACTGCTGTCCAGAGGGGTCTCAGGAGAGACCCCCTCACGTCTACTGCTGTCCAGAGGGGTCTCAGGAGAGACCCCCTCACGTCTACTGCTGTCCAGAGGGGTCTCAGGAGAGACCCCTCACGTCTACTGCTGTCCAGAGGGGTCTCAGGAGAGACCCCCTCACTGCTGTCCAGAGGGGTCTCAGGAGAGACCCCCTCACTGCTGTCCAGAGGGGTCTCAGGAGAGACCCCCTCACTGCTGTCCAGAGGGGTCTCAGGAGAGACCCCCTCACTGCTGTCTTGAGGGGTCCTTGGAGGGACCCCCTCACGTCTATTGCTGTCCAGAGGGGTCCTTGGAGGGACCCCCTCACGTCTATTGCTGTCCAGAGGGGTCCTTGGAGGGACCCCCTCACGTCTATTGCTGTCCAGAGGGGTCCTTGGAGGGACCCCCTCACGTCTATTGCTGTCCGGAGGGGTCTCAGGAGAGGCCTCCTCACTGCTGTCCGGAGGGGTCTCAGGAGAGGCCCCCTCACTGCTGTCCGGAGGGGTCTCAGGAGAGGCCCCCTCACGTTTATTGCTCCAGGTGGTCGCTCGGGGTCTCCACGCTCGAGGTCTTAATGCTCGAGGTCTCTACGTCTGATGTCTCGACGCCCAGGGTCGTCTCTACGCTTGGCGCCGCTGCGCCGCATGCGGGGGCTCCTGTTTTAGGTGGGCCCTGGAGGGTCCCACCCTCGTCTTCGACCGTCCTGAGGCCTCGTCTTCGATGGAGGCTCCTGCTCGATGGATGGCCCCCGGGACGCCCGCCTGAGGTTTCTCTGCAGTGTGGACTGCCTCCTGGTCGTCCACCGGAGGGGGTCCTGCGCAACGGACTGTCTCCCGGTCGTCCACCTGAGGGGTCCATGCCCGAGGTCGACATCTTGGCCTCGTTGTTTTGGCGCTCGTTAGTGTTCTAGTTTGTGTTTAGCTTTTGTCCCAGGCCCTGTTCCTGTCGGTTTTTGTTTTGCTGTCCTTGTGTTTTGTCCCCTGTCCTTGTGTTTTCTCGTGCCCGCCGTCCTTGCGGTTCCTTCCTCTGCCTGCCCTGTGTTTTTTGGGGACGCCGGGGGGCGTCTTTGAGGGGGGGGTACTGTAAGGATTGGCTCCATCCCCTCCTTACATCCTGTGTCCCTCTGTTGGTGTGTCTGCTCAGCGTCACAGGTGTTTGTGTTCAGCATTAATTAGGTTGTGTATATTAGTCAGCAGTTATGTGTGTCTCATTGTCGGGTCATTGTCCCTGTTACCCTGGTGTGTCGTTCCCCAGCTCCTTGGTCTGTGAGTACATCTCGTCTTCATGTTTGGGTTTAGTGTTTACAGTGTTTAGTGTTTAGTACTCAGCCATAGTAGAGCGTCCGTATAGTTTTGTAACTGCCTCGTCAGTTGTTTTGTTTTCATCTTATTAAAGTATTTTTGGTTTTACTCGTGCCTCTGAAGTCTACCTGTCTGCACCACGGGACTCATCAACCACACACCGCACCACCGTGACATTTGTGAGTGTTAAAGTCAGGGAGACAGAAACCTGCTCTGAGCAGCCATGCACAGAGCAGTTTCGCAGATGCAAGCTGCTGGCTCGAACTCAGATTTATGGATTCTAACAAGATAACACTCTCCTGTTGGTGCCTGACACGAAGGGAAAGAGGTTCCGGGAAGGAGACATCTCCTCGCTCACCCCCTCCCCTACGTGCCTGTGAACCTGCACGGCACAGAGGCCTTTTTCATCCATAAATCTCACTGAGTTGTCTCCCTGGTTCTGGTTCTGGACCTGCTAGTGGTCCGGCTCAAGGTTTTCGGCTGATAACGGGGAGTTTTACAACTTAATCAGCTCAGGATGGGACTGTAAAAGTTACTGTTTATTAGTGTGTACTTCAGTGCTGTTTGGAAGAAAACTCCAGAGTAAAGTAGTTAGTTAATTGCCAGTTAACAGTTGGGTTATTACACGGTTTGTTTTTATTTTCTGTTGCTATGACTTTTGTTTTAAACACGCTGACCTCTCTAGACCTATATTTTTGTTTTTGTTGATTTCCTTCTGTGGCAGTCTGTTGTCCTCACAATGCAGTACTGTATTTTTTGCAGATATGTGCTTTTCACTCTAGTGTTAAAGGCACATTTCTGATTTTTATAGGTGAGGTTCCCATGAACATGTTGCCTAAAGGAGTACATGCAGGGTTAATTTCACGCCATTAATTGTTACGTTTCCAGTTCTCATCACTTCAGCCTGGTGGGGTGCAGGTCATGTTTAATGACATATGAACAAGGCCTGTGTAATAGTGGTTTGGAGTACTTTGGTGGTTTATTTTTATTTTATTTATTTGTTTTTTTTATATGTGTATTTCTTTTCTTCTTGGAGGACTGCAGCTTGTTTGTTCTGCAGGATCGTTCTGCCTTGGCCTTCTGACCTGCTCGACAGAGTCTGGAAGGGAGTCTTCACACAGCTGACATACTGCAGGGGGTGACTTTCTTTGGGTGTTTTCTGAGGATTTCAGCTTGCATCTAATCAGTGACTGCTGCAGGTGTTCCATGACGACGTTTGGTTAGCAGTTAATTATTTCTACTTGCTGGTGGATTTCACTTATACACAGATATGCAGCTCTCAATTTACAATTTTATTCCTCACCCTACAACATTCGCATTGCTCAGTACACTCGTTTGCATACACCTAGGTTCCCTCAACCGTAGCATGGAGTAGTTGCATTATGACTCTGTGGTTTCGAACGCCATTCTTGGACAGATCACATGTTGTGCTGTCATTGAAGCTAGGTTTTGCTAACAACTCCTGTTGGCACCTGCACTGGACTGCACTGAACTGTCGAATTGTGTTGTGTTCGGCTGAGCTGCATGCTGACACCACCTGCACTGAACTGAAATGCACTGAACTGCCGACATGCATCATGTTCAGCTAAAGCCGCAAGCTGTCATGACTCGTGCCTGAACTGTTACATGGAGTTTTACGTTTTGCACCAGTTTCACCTCAAGTCTATGAACTGTGGTCTGCACCCACTGCTGAACTCTTGACATCTCCTATGGGGGCTGGAGAACTCATGACAAGTGAAAGTCAAGCTGGAAAACGTCACTGCCAAACATTGCAGCCTGGCTGATGTGTCAGCTGACCATGTGATCTTCAGGTGGTGATTCGATAACTACAGTTTTTCATGATCAGTATTCTTTGCTATGGTAGAACCTCACGCACACTCATTATTCATACATACATGTACAGATCTCACTGACACGTGACCTGCATAGCTACACTTCTCATGGATTGTTGGATTACCATACACATTTTTGTTTTATCCTTCATGTACTCGCGTTAGAGCAGTACAGTTTGGTTCTGTTTTCTCCATCATGTTCGGTATGGGCACCTGTTGCATTCCTTTTTGGATGGGTGTTTGTCTTTTTCTTTTCTTTTTCCTCACCTTTTTGACAGGCATAGGTAGGGAGTTTGCTGGCATGATGCAGAGAAGGAAGGTAAATGTTTTCTTTGTCCTAGAGACCGAGTGGAAGGGCAGCAAGGCTCACGGTGTTGGAGCAGGATTCAAGCTCTCTTACTATGGTGTGGATAGCAGAGGAGATGGAGTAGAGGTTATGTTGAAGAAGAAGTTGGCATAGGATGTCGTGGTGGTGTGACATGTGTCAAATGGGGTGATGTGTCTTATGGTTGAAGTATTAAGTCTGATGCTAGGTTGTTGGGTTCGGCTGTTTTGAGTTTTTATTTTTTCTTTCTTGTAGTATTTCCACCTGTAGTACAGATGGCGTTTGTGTTATGAGCGTTCCATTGTTTTCTTTGTAACAGGATGTTTTTTGTTTGCCTCCTGTTTCAAAAAGGGGATGGGAGATAAGGAACATACTGCATACCTGCAAACTAGTCACCTTTCGGCAAAATTCGCCGTTTTCAAAGCAAAATATATCATTTACGTGATTTGTGTAGATCCGATGAGTTTTTGTTTTCGGGGAGGGGGAGGGGGTCAGACCCGTGGCAGATTAGAATGCATTATTTCCCACTGACTGGATTTCAAGACAGAGTAATGCATCTGTCGTCAATAAAACATCTTTGTTGGAGCGCGTCATTTTGGCCAATCACAACCTCAGGATAGACGGGGGGAGGAGACGACAGCGAAACCGAAGTAAAAAAAAACAACAACTCCGCAGCGCGAGTCCAGAGAGCTCTATGCGAGTCGCGCGCGGAGGTTCAACAGAGCGCGAGGGAAGAGAGCAGAGAAAACTGTTTGAGTCAACTCCTCCAACGTGTTAGAGTCTGCAACACGCAGTTTTGCAAAGTGACACGGGAGAACACCACGCTGATGAAAACATGACGGAGTCGTGAACTAACTTCACCACGGTGTGTATCACTAAATCAGAAAACTAAAAAGCCCCTCCTAAATTCACTGCTGGTGGTTATTAAAATGTCACCTGCTCATTGGGTAAAGTTAATATTTTTATTGAGTGTCACCATTGTTTAGTAAAATGGCATGTTGTGTTACAAATGAAACTAAATAAAAATTAACAAAATAAAAGTCAATTGCACCTCTAAAGTCACTGTGATAAATTGTCACATTAATTTCATTATCTTAGCCACATAGTGAGTTTAAAAACAGGATGATGTCATGAACTAGTTGAATGAGGTGTCTCTAAAATATCCTGATGCACGATCAATAATAATTTCAACAATTTTTTAATCTGTCCACAGAACCTGACTTTATTTTGTTAGATGTCTCTAAAATAGTTATTGAATCAAGTGTTTACATGTAGGTAAACATAGATGTTTAACAACTTCTTAAAATACACCAGAATGCAGGAAATATACTTTATTCAAAAATTTCTGGCAAAACATTTAAGAAATGAGTTTTTACTGTTCGTAAGTAAGTTTTATTTATATAGCACATTTCACAGACATGAGAGTCACATAGTGCTTTACAAAAGGAAAAATAAAATCATAAAATCACAGAAGTACTATACAAAAAGGTAAAACATAACAAACTCTAAAATCAATGTACAAAATTAACCAAAAGCCTGTCTGAAGAGATAAGTCTTAAGTTTTTAAATGCATCTGTTGACTCGGAGCAGCGCATCGTTAGCAAAATGTTCTGCTGTATTGCTGCTGCTGTTGGTTGTTAATTTTTTGGTTGACACAATCTTTCCTATTTATGTCCTCATTAAATCAGGTTAATAAATTACTTTTACCTGAAGCATGTTAAAAAATAACAAAATCTTTTGGGAGGGGGGGGGTGGCGCAACGTTTGTCACCTTTTTCATCCCTTCTGAGTTTGCAGGTATGATAGTTAAACACACCATTTCAAATAACTAATTAGATCAACGTTTTAACTCTTCATACAGTGATGAGAGCTGGAAACAGTTATACATTTGATAAAGTTATAAAAGATCATTTTAATAAGTGCCTAAAAACAGGTTGTTGGATAGTAGTTGCTCAACAAGATTCTGAATGTTTGGGGTAATTTATATAGATTTAGTGCTGACTTTTTCTTATTTTTCATTTACAGGTCAAATCTGGACTGCTGATGATCTGTCAGCCCTGTGACAGAACGTGTAAGATAAAATTGTGAATAATTTATATTTGAAAAGGGGAAATGCACTTTACAATCACATGTTTCCACAGCTGTGATGGACAAGCAGAGAAACCTTACCATAACTGGGTTTACATTCCTCCCCTTTTCAGCAGATTAATTAATGTTGAATGAATGCTTAATGTTGCAGTGTAACCAATGAAGGGAAAATCTATTTCCCTGCACCATTTTTTTTATTTATCTTACAGGTTAACAGGTGGAACATGCAGCAGAGCAGAACTAATCACATTAACTAACAAACTAACCAACTAATCACTAATATATGCCAAGATTTTCTCATTATTTGTTGAAACCTCTCAATTGTTGTTTACACCATATGTTGAAAGGATACATATGGTTATTCTTACACCTGTGAAGTATGACTGTGAGTTTGATCCAGGAGGTCCAGAAAGGATTGAAGGTTGTTGAGATGAATGAGTCAGACAGAATGTGAATGTTACAGACAGATTAATGTGACTATATATGTGTTTGTGCCTGGTGAATGTGCAGTACAATAGTTGTGTGTTGATAGATTTTTGTGTATTGATAGATTTTTGAGAAAGGTGTACAGGGTTTTCACTACTTTTCTATAGATATAATTTAGTTTTATCAATTTTGATTCTTAGATTTGAACGATAATTAGAAATGTTTTAGAGGATACATTTTAGCTGCACCTTTGTTAAGAAGTATCAGAGTAGCCTAGCGGTGAATTTTACTGATAGGAAATGTTTGTGGTAGAACATTCTGGTACAGAGAATAATATATATATATATATATATATATATATATATA
>JBBPBX010112543.1:0-10577 GCA_038048925.1 Garcialebias charrua
TTTACCGTAAGTTTGTCAGCCAGTTCAGGCTTTAGCACTTAGATATTAACCTTTAATGACTCCCCGTCGCTTAGGAAGCTAAAGATGAGGGGGATTGATGGGCTGCGGTGCGGAGGGGAATAAAAGACAAACAGCTGTGCATCATTGTTGGAACATCTAAATCGGAAGGTGATGAAAGAGGAGCCCGTGGTGGGTGGAGGTAATTAGGATGATTTACAAGCTGCGGCGTGAAGGTTGCTGCCTGCAGGGTGGTGCTGGTGAGGCTGCAACACGTGTTTTACCAAGCTTCATCAGCTGATGACGTTCACACAAGCCGTTTAATTGAATCAAAACACTGAAACCCACCGACTAACATTTACATCATTTTCATCACTGTGTGATTATTATTATTTTTAAATTTACAATCCAAGTCATTTTGCACATCTTGTGCTATTTTAGCTGTTAATAGATGAGCTGAATGTTTTCAAATATTTTCCCTAAAGAGGAACACAGAGATCTCTTGAACTGCTTTAAAACTTTGTTTTCTTCAAAATCTGTTTCAGCAAAATGGCTTTTGTCTTTTTAAACAACTTTTAGTTTGAGCTACCATTCTGACACCATTAGCTGTTAGCAACATCTGTCCTACTTTTAGCTTTTAACTAGTCTTGCTGCTATGAACTTTTAGCTAGCCCTTTGTCACTGTTGGTTGTTTTGTTACTTTTAGCTAGCTTTTTCCTTTTAGTCAGTATTTACTGTAGTTTGTTTTAAGCTAGTCTTTTTTTAAATCTCTTATCCAGCCTTTTGCTAGTTTTTTTTGTTTAGTTTTGCTTTAAGCTAGCTTTTGTTTGTTTTAGCCTTTAGTTAGTATTTATTTTAAGCAGTGGTTTATTACTTTTAGCTAGCATTTTGGTGCTTTTACCATTGTGCTTCTATAGCTTCTAGCTAGTATTTAGCTTTTTTAAGGCTAGCATTTGGTACAGTACTTTGAACCTTTAGCTATCCTTGTAAATTTAGGCATTTGGTTTGACTTTGTTACATTTCAAAGTCAAAGTCAAAAGTCAAAGTCAACTTTATTGTCAGAACTGCAATATGTACAGGACATACACAGGATTGAAATTGCGTTTCTCTCAGTCCCTCGGTGCAACAGTAACCATCTAAACACTAAACACTAAAACATTTAATAAACATAAGCATAAAATAGTAAAAGTGTAACACTGTCCTGAGTTTTTTCATAGTAGTATAAAAGTATGAAAATTTACACCAACACTGAAACACCAAACACCCCTAAAACACCAAACACCCAATGAACATAAGCATAAAATGAAATAATAAAAGTGTAATACTGTCCTGAGTTTTTGCATAGTAGTATAAAAAGTATAAAAAGTATATCTATAAAATAAACTGAAGGTTCTAGCATTGACATTTGCAAAGAGTGGCACAGCAGCATATGAGTTAATGTACACAGTATATGTATGAGGTAGTTGATGTTGGTATAGAGGCAAAGTGGCATATGCAGTAAGGCACATAAGGCACATTTGGCATCCTTAGATAAGGCTAGTCAGAGAATACTGTATATGTATCAGCAGTAGTGTAGATATAAAAGTAGTGTACAGTAAATGTAAACATTAGTGATAAATGTAAAACAGTAGTAATAAATGTAAACCGTATTAATAAATGTAAACAGTGAATGTAAACAGTAGTATGACTATAGGCAGTAATGTAATACAAACATTAGTGCAAATATGAGAAGTAGTGCAAACTGAATGAGCACATGACCGAGAGTTTAGTGAATAACCCGTTTGATGACACAGGGTCCAGTGTTAAAAACTTTGTGTTGAGTGGTAATGTGTGAGAAAGTTTTTTGTGTTAAGGCAGTTCAAATGGGAGGGGAGGCAGAGCAGGCAGAGTGTTTAGCATTCTGACTGCCTGATGAACAGAGCTGTCTCTCAGTCTGCTGGTTCGAGCCTGGAGACTCCTCAGTCTCCTCCCTGATGGCAGCAGTCTGAAGCAGCTGTGTAGTGGGTGTGTGGGATCACCTGCCATGCAGAGGGCTTTCCGAGTGAGGCGGTTGCTGTGTAAGTCCTGCAGTGAGGGGAAGGAGGTGCCGACGATCTTCTCAGCTGCTCTCACTTTTACACATTTAGCCTTTAGTTGGCTTCATGTTACTTTTTAAACTAGTGTGTTGCTAACTTTAGATAGCATTTTGGTACTTTTACCATTGTGCTACTATAGCTTCTATAAGCTAGTATTTAGCTTTTTTAAGGCTAGCATTTGGTACTTTGAACCTTTAGCTATCCTTTTGTAAATAGGCATTTGGTTTGACTTTGTTACATTTAGCTTTATGTTACTTTTTAAACTAGTGTGTTGCTAACTTTAGATAGCCTTTTGGTACTTTTACCCTTTATATACCTTGTGCTACGTATACAGGTAGCTTCTAGCTAAAATTTAGCTACTTTTAGAGAGCATTTTGCTCTTTTCACTTTTACCTAGACTTTAGTAACTTTTAGCTCTTAGAGAGTCTGTTGGTACTTTTTGCTTTTAACCAGCCTTTGGCAACTTTTTGCTATCATTTTAAACTTTTAGCCTTTAGCCAGCCTTTTTTCATTCATTCATTCAACCTTTATTTAGTCAGGTAAATCTCATTGAGCCTCGAGGGCTCATTTACAAAAGCGACCTGCTACAAACTAAAGAATGATGAACAGCAATGGTAGAATTTCCTTAAACAACAAACAACAGAAAAAAAGAAAAAAAAAACATAGGAGAGAAATAGAAAGTGAAATGCAAAGTATCAAAACTAGCAAAACACCACAAGGTAGATGTACAAAATCAAAAACAAGAACATATCTGCAATGGTTTTTGCCAGGATTCCAAAAGATTCTTAAAACCATTTACATTTAGCTATTTGTAGCTTGTAGCTAGCTAGCCTTTGATATTATTACCTAGCATTTTACCATGTAAATATATGTATTTGTTGTTGAGCATGCATCAGGATATTCATTCAGGATCAGGAATCAGGATATCTGTTGGCTACATTTGGCTTTAATTTGGCATTTTGCCACTTTAAGCTTTTAGCTAATGTTTTTCTCTTTCAGCTTTAACAACTCAGTTTCAGCAAACCAGGGACTGGAGTTGCAAATTAGCTATAGCTATACTCTTTGTGCAGCGCATCAGTCACAGACTTGTTCTGTTCCATGTTTGTGGGCACTGTCCCTGTCAAATAAACTAATGAAATAAAATAAAATAAATAAATTTCAGCAGTCATTTAGCACTTGTACTGGATTTCTGATTATTTTCTTTTTCTTGAACAAATAATTGATCCAATCCAACAACAAAATGTCTGATCGCTCCAGGACCACCACCACAGACAAACATGGCTGCAGGTACTTCACAGTAAAATATATGTGTAAATACTCAGAGAAATGTTCAGCTGAAACATTTGATCTCAGAATATTTCTCTCATGAGAGCAGCTGAATGCGTGTAAAGGAGTGAAGAGGAATTCAGGAAATCTCAGCAACAATTCACACAATTTTCACCACAAGCGAGTGACAAAGTGCTGAAGTGACTGCATGGAGGGATCCATATGTGACCAGAAAACATTCGTTGTGCAGTTTTTGTTGTCGAGCACCAAGTCAGGGTCAGAAAAAGAGCAGCAGTCTCACTCATTATCACCAATAAACATTGCAGATGTGTCCACAGCTGTCAAACTGTGATTGAACAATGGTGGCAGATGCAGATGTGGGTGAATAATTCTGGAGGACAGAGCATTAATTTATTTTCTGAGTTCGTTACCTGAGTCCGGTTGTTGTCCAGAGTTTTCTCCAGCTCGGATTTGGCGGCGGCCGCCTCCTGGTGGTGGGTTTGTCGCAGGTGCTCGATGGCCGAGGCGTGGATGTGGTTCAGCTCTGAGCGCAGAGAGGCTGAAGAAGAAGAGGAAATTCAGTTTACAAAGAAAATACTTTTCACGATGAATCAAAGCTGTAATGTTTAAAAATCACAAACTGATTTTCTGCCTTTAGCCTTTCTAGAGAAAACTCGCTAAATGCTAATTCAGCATTCACACTAACATTTTCCTTTATTTTTTTTTCTGCATACCTTTTGTTATTATAAATGTTCAAATAGCAAAATGTTCAGCTTTCTCAAACTTTTGCACTTTTCTAAATAATTAGCTTTATTAATACAATTCCAAATAAAACATTAAAAGCTCTTCAGTAGTATCAACAACATTTTTATTGTTTCAAATTGACTTCCTTTAGCTTTCATTTAACATTTCGCTACATTAAGCGTCAGCCTTTAAGTACTTTTAATTAGTGTTTTGATACTTTTAGTTTTTAGTTAGCCTTTATTTTCCTTTTAGCTAAACTTTTGTTATGATTAGCTTCTAGCAAGCTTTTTATTAGTTATTATTTTTGCTACTTTTAGCTTGAAGCTACCGTTTGATATTTCAGCTTTCAACTAGCATTTGCAACTATTAACCTGTTACTTTCAGCTTTTAGCTAGCTTTTTGCTACTTTTAGTGTTTTACTCCTTTAAACTTTTGTCTAGCCTTTTGCTAGCATCTTGCTGGTTTTAGCTTTTAGCTACTTTTCTGCTATTTTAGCTTAGATAGGGTTTCTCCTTCCTGAACTCACATGTGCGTGAACACAAAGTTTCAGAGAACGGGACAAAATAATACACTGCGATAACGAGGAGGAAGGTAAAAACAGGGGGTGAAGATGTGGGAGGATGGAGGCAGCCTTTCGGCGCCGAGACGATGAGCCGAAGGTAAATAAAGGAGTGTTTATCACAGCCCGGCTCAGCTGAGTTAGTGTTAAAAACCTGAACAACCTTCAGACTCTTTCAACACAGGGCCATTTTGGGGCCATTCACTCATTTCTTCTTCTCTTTCCTCATCAGTTCTCCAAACTGAAATCACTCTGACTGCTGTCTACTGCAGGTCAGACACTGACTGCTCATCCCTGCTCCACACATTTTAAATATAAACCACCTTTTTCCCCTTTAAACCTCTGTTTTAAAATGGGAGTTGATTTTATTGTGGGCGAAAGCTAAAATAAACAGAGCCGCCTTGTGTGTCTTGACGCTTCAGCCTCTCCTCACAGAGAACATGTCCGTTTTTCACTTTTTTAAATGATAAAATCTGCGCTGACTGAGGGGAAACAGTAAACGAGTGCAGGAGGAGTTCATCTTTGTTAGCTGCAGCGTCCGGCGCTCACCCAGCATGGCTTTGCCCTCGTCTTCCAGCTCGAAGCGGAGCGTTTGCAGCTCTTGCTCTGACTGCTGCTTGAGCGTCTCGACGCTCTGCCGGTGAGCCTCTCTGAGCGACTGCAGCTCTGCGTGGTGGTGGTGGCGTAGACGCTCCTCCAGGTCCTGACGGATGAACGGAGCGCAGGATGGTGGGGAGGAGAAGTGGGAAGACCAGAGGGAGTAAAAAAAAGGAAAGAAAAGATCTGTTTAAACCTTCTGAAACTGAGCAGCGGAAGTTCATTTTAATTTAAATCTCAGACAAATACATTTATTCAAGGAACACAAAGCCTTTAATTTGTCTTCTTTAATGAAAAACATCAATATGCTTCCCAGAGCCATTCTCACATAATAACTGCTGTTTTGTCTGCAGCCACATGTAGCCATCACTACTGCTAGTCTTACTGTAAAGCATATGTTTTTTTTTTTTTTTTTACATTTATAAACATGAATTTTCATTAAAAAAATGAATTTAGTTTGTGTTTTTTGATCAGGATGAAATATTCACAGCATAAAAAAAAAGGATGTAAAACAATAAAGTGAACTATAGATCCAAGGGAAATTTTGACGGGGACTGCCATGTGGCGGCCATTTTTAATTTTGATTTGAAAGTACTATGTGTAGCTCAATATCTCAAAGAGTGACCATGTTATAGCCAATTTAGAGTTTTCTGAGAGAGCTGAACCAAAATGGCTCCAAAAGTTCATGTGTTTTGTTCAGAGACCTCTTCACTGTAGGTCATGTGACCTCACTGTGGCAGTTAGAAGCTGTTGAGTTCTGTCAGTGGTTTTCAATGAGATAAAATGCGTCTTTGTTTGCAAATTATGTTGCCATGGTAACTCAAAATGTCATTAATTAAAAATAACATCACTGTGCCGAGCCGGTCAATTTGATGTAACATTTGCGGGTACACGTTTTAGTTCAGGCCGCATTAAAGATGACGGAAGAGTAAGATATAAAGTTAAGAAACCATTGTCAGGTGGATAATAACAGGCAGATGTAATTCATCTTCATGTTTTTTAAACCTCCTTTACATCATAATTATTTCAGCTCTTCATACATCAGCTGTGTGTCTGCTGTGCTACTTTACACCTCTTTAACAATTTTTAGTTTGGTGTGAAAACAAAAACAAAAAAGAAACATACGACCTGGTTCGATAACGACTGCTTCACTAAAGAGACGAAAGGCTTCAGGGAGGGAGAAGCAGCGGTCCCGTCCATCGCTCCCGAATGTATTTTAGTTCTGACACGAAGCCTTACTGCTGAAGAGAAAACCACTGCTCGAAGTCAGCAGATTCTATTTAACAATATTTTAATTCATGGAGGGGTTTGGGGCCACGTCTGTAGATGTTTTGGAGGAATTTTTCACAGAACGATCAGATTTATGTAGTTTTGAGAAAAATGTTGTATGTGGCACATGTAACAACTGTCCTAACGTGGTGTTTAATACAAAACTAAAACTTTTATTGTGAATTTATTCATTCGTCCACGAGGTCAGGTGTCGTAAAAATCAGCTTTGTTTTTGTATCTATTGAACAGATCCTCATGAACTCAGTGTTTCACATGCGTTTCTGCTTCAAAACGCCATTTTTAAAAGTAATTTACCATAAAGTTCCTCATAAATATTTAATTGTGTAATCTGCTTTAGGGATTAATCTGTTGGGTGTTTTTTTTTCTTTTTTTTCTCCTAGGTTTGTTGAATCAGCCTGTTTGTGTTGAGCATCACCAGCTTATGTCTGTTTTTATCTTCACAACACAAAATTTAAAATATGTTTATAAGTGTGTATTATTGTCAGGAGGGCAGTCTAATGAACACGAAGCCAAAACCAAAAACCAACCAAAACATTCTGCTTTAAACATTTTTAAAGACAGTTTTTCTCAACAAATGATAACATTATTTACAAAAGAGCTTATCATTCAAGAAAATTACCATCCAATTATTTTAACATGAAGTAACATTTTAATAAAAACAATATTATCAAAAGAAAATCGATTTCTGCATGAAGTGTTTTAGTTGTTATAAAATGTGAGAAGCACACAAACAAATGATTATTTATTAAAGTTAGGCCTGTCACGATAACAATTTTTGTTGGGTGATTAATCGTCTCAGAAATTATTGCAATAAACGATAATATTGTTTGAAATTTCACAATAATTAGTAATTACTGTCAAATTTAAGAATAACTTTTTAATTTGGTTTGTGTGTAGTACCTTTTTAGACCAATGGGTGGCAGTATAAGACTGAACCGAAGGCTGGATAGTGAGGAAGCCAGCAGTGTGTATTTTTAAGAACAATGTGTGGGAGGCCCCTTGACGTGACATGGGCTGTCTCGCTTCAGTTCTCAAAATGGAGGAAGCTCGGTGTGGTTTGAGCTCGTTAGCATTTGTCACACAAAGTTTTTAATAAAAATGATCAGTAAACAAGTTCTCAGCTTCTTTTTGCAGAGAAAAAGTTTTTACACAAAGGCACGGGTTTTAACCGTGAATTTTGGAGCCTCGACAATACAGAGTTTTTTCCCCCGAGGTCGGTCTGTTAGCTTAGCTCGTAGCTTAGCTTCTCAGTTTAGCTGCTTTTAATGATCCAAAAACACGATTTTGGATGGTTAAAACGGATTTTAAAGAGAAAAGGAGGGGTCAGTTAGAGCACCGGAGTTGAGTCTTTTGTCATCCAGTGTCCAGCAGAAAGAAAGACACAAAGAAACGATGAAGACGACAAATGAAAACGAGGTCGATAATTTTCATTTATCATGCGATTAATTGATTTGTTGCTTATCGCAACAGGCCTAATTAAAGCTTCAACGTTTTTTTGTATTTTAACTTTAAAGAATCTGAGAGGAGAAAATCTTCTCTACACTTACTGACTCAAAAAACAAGACACAGACTGATTTATTTTTAAAAGCTTTCATTTTTCTCCCTCCAAGTTTTTTTTAAAAATCTTGACAATTTATTCCACATTGCTTTCAAGTTTATATTATATAACCGAAGGCTAAAGTTTCTTTTAAGAATAAAAATCTGAATGTTTATCCAGTTTATATCTTTATTCAGACATGAAGAGAGTGGTGAAGGTGCTGGTTATGCATTTAAAACTCGTGGGTAATAACTGACCAGGAAATACCATAAAAACTGCCCCAGACTATAATCCCTTTAAACCATTTAATTAATTCAAATTTCCATATCTACCCCTTCAACACGTTGTGTCCTGCGTTTTCAGTCGTGCTGCTGAGTTTGAAAAGTTTAAAGGCTAAAAGCAGAGCCGTGATGTTCGGTATTCCAGAGTTTTTCTTTCCACTTCTAATCGTTGTCTCGAACTGACGGAGACCGGCAGACGGTGCTGAAACTCCACTGGGATGCTGTCACGGTACAAGAAAGTGACTTTAAAACGCCACTAATCTCCGTTATCCTGCAGGTCCTTTTGTGAGGCGGTGGTTAAAAAGCAAAGCTTTTATTCCTTTAATTAAAGGGAGCACATGAATCACTCCTAATCACAAAGAATCCTTTAATTACAAATGAACTACAGTATAATGTTGCATTCACCTCCGCCTCTCGCCGCTCTGTGTGCAGCTCGTCTGGCTTCTTGATCTCCTTCCTGTTTGTGGACCGCCAGTATTTGGACTTTAGTGGCAGGAGAATACACTGACTTTAGAAAAGGAGCCGTACGCGTGAGCACGTGGGAAAAATAAACATGAAGACACGAACTGAGACTCAGGTTCTGCTGGATCTGGCACAAGGTCTCAGTCCTGACCAACAACAGAACATAAATTAAAGAAGTCCCGTCAGGCCTGCTGGTAGTTTTGTTTGTAACTTTTTGTGTTTCGTGGTTACTTTTATTTAATGTCATGGGATTAGATATGTTCTGTTCAGCTCCCCAGTGTTCCCTGTGCCATGACTCACTTAGCCAGCCTGCCACGCCCATTCTCACCTGTCCACATCCACCCATCCATCCATCCATCCTGATGCGGGCCTTCTCCTATTATGCTCCTGCTTCCTGGAATATCTTACAAAAAGACTTAAAGCTCTCGGCCTTGACCTCTCTAAATGTGTCTTGTGACTTCCCGTATTGATTACTGCAACTCCCTTCTCTACGGCCTCCCCAACAAATCTCTCCACAAGTTACAGATGGTCCAGAACTCAGCTGCCCGTGTCATCACTCAAACCTCCTACTATAACCACATCACTCCTGTCCTGCAGCAGCTCCACTGGCTCCCGGTTAAATCACGCATCATCTTCAAAATTCTACTTCTCACGTTCAAAGCTATCCACAACCTTGCCCCTCCTTATCTATCTGACCTCCTACAAATCTCCATCCCATCACGCTCTCTCAGATCCTCCTCTTCACTACATCTCCATGTACCCTCTGCCCGCCTCTCCACCATGGGGAGCAGGGCCTTCACCTGCTCTGCCCCTCACCTCTGGAACGCTCTACCGCCAGACCTTCGAAACACCACCTCCCTTTCTCTGTTCAAGACTGCCCTGAAAACACATCTCTTTAGACTAGCTTATCATTAACTTTACTAAATGTATTTTTATCTTCCATTTTATATCCTTTATGTATTTTATATTTCAATTTGTCGCTGATAATGTTTGCTCTGTATTCACTGTGTTGGTTTGTTAAGTGTCCTTGGGTGTCATGAAAGGCGCTTTTAAATAAAATGATTATTATTATTATATTATAAATGGCTTTAAGAATCTGTTGGAACCCTGGCAAAAACGAATGCAGAAATGTTCTTGTTTTTGATTTTATACATCTATCTTATAATGTTTTGCTAGTTTTTGATACTTTGTTAAAAAAAATAATTTTTTTCCTGTATTTCTCTCTTATGTTTTTCTATTGTTTATTGTTTAAGGAAATTCTACCATTGCTGTTCATCGTTCTTTAGTTTGTAGCAGGTCGCTCTTGTAAATGAGTCCACGAGGCTCAATGAGATTTACCTGACTAAATAAAGATTGAATGAATGATGGGGATTAAGCTTTGAAATAACATTATGTGCACCCCTGTGTGACAGTGTGCACATTCAGTTAGCTCTTAGAGCAGGGGTGGGCAATTATTTTTTCCATGGGGCCACATGAGAAATAGAAAATATTGTGGGGGGCCGGGCCAAATTACATAATTCAATACTGCATAATATTAATAGTATTTCTTTATTAAAAGCAGTAAATATCATTGTTTAGACAAACTGGTAAAAGTATTGGTTATGATTAATCAACAAAATAAAAAGCATGAGTGGACATTTTTGAGGGCTAACGTTGTCTTGTGACTTGCTCGTGACAACAATTCAATCATGCACATTGCGCATGTCTTGATTTACATATTGCATCATTTTGTACGTGAATTTAAAAAAACATCAAAATTAAAGCAATGC
>JBBPBX010112544.1:0-10577 GCA_038048925.1 Garcialebias charrua
TACCTAATGTGCTTATTAAATCAAAATGGCTAACTTGTCTACTTAAATTGTAGAACCAAAATGGTAACAATACATGCATTGACTTACTTCGCAAGGCAATTAACTGCCTTGTATATTGAACCAAAATGGCCACTTCACCTAATTTGCATATTCAATCAAAATGGCCGTTTCACCTAATGCATGATAAAGAATGTCCATAGCTACAACCTCACCAAATTTCGGCTCTCTATGAATAAATATGGCTGATTTAAAGCCATTTGAAAGTAGCGTTGGTGGCCATCTTGGATTTTACAGTATTTTTAATGTTTTGCTTTGTCGGCCATCTTGGATTTTTGATTTGGATTCCGTACATGATAGAGGATTCCCTCAGCTACAACCTCACCAAATTTCGGCTCTCTATGTATAATGATGGCTGAGTTAAAGCCATTTGAAAGTAGCGTTGGTGGCCATCTTGGATTTTACAGTATTTTTAATGTTTTGCTTTGTCGGCCATCTTGGATTTTTGATTTGGATTCCGTACATGATAGAGGATTCCCTCAGCTACAACCTCACCAAATTTCAGCTCTCTATGAATAAAGATGGCTGAGTTAAAGCCATTTGAATGTAGCGTTGGCGGCCATCTTGAATTTTTACAGTTTTTTAATGTTTTACTTTGTCGGCCATCTTGGATTTTTGATTTGGATTCCGTACATGATAGATAATGTCCTCAGCTACAACCTCACCAAATTTCGACTCTCTATGTATAATGATGGCTGAGTTAAAGCCATTTGAAAGTAGCGTTGGCGGCCATCTTGGATTTTTGATTTTGATATAGCATTTGATAGGAAACATTCTCAGCTATCACTACACCAAGTTTCAGCTCAATATCACTAAAATTGACCATTTTATAGTATTTTTACTTTTTTGCATTGTCGGCCATCTTGGATTTTTTTTTTGGATTCTATACATGATAGATAATGTCCTCAGCTACAACCTCACCAAATTTCAGCTCTCTATGTATAAAGATGGTCGAGTTATAACCATTTGAAAGTAGCGTTGGCAGCCATCAGCTGAAATTGGTCAAAAACAGCTGAATATTATCTAAAATAGCAGAAATAAGCTTAAATTAGCAGCAGGAATTAGTAAGAGCTTAATTGGGAATAATCTGAAACATCTTAAACAATCTGAAATCTGAAATAATCTGAAATAAGCAAAAAAAGTTGAAATTATCTGAAAAAAGCTAAAGATAGCAAAAACAGCTGAATATTATCTGAAATAGCAGAAATAAGCTTAACTGTGTTAGAAATTAGTAGAGAGAGTGCAGTTTTGCAGAATTAGGATGGAAAAAGTTGAAATGAGTTCAAATAATGTGGAATTTCTTGAAACAAGCCTAAATTAGCATAAAAACAGCTTAATAGTAGCTAAAATAGCAGAAGAAGCTGAAACTAGCAGAAATAAGCACAAAGCAGCATAATCTGAATAATCTAAAATATCTGAAACTATCTGAAATCTGAAAAAATCTGAACTAAGCAGAAATAAGCAAAATAAAGTTGAAATTATCTGAAAAAAGCTTAAGATAGCAAAAACAGCTGAATATTATCTGAAATAGCAGAAAGAAGCTTAAATGTCTTAGAACTTAGTAGAGAGAGTACATTTTTGCAGAATTTGGCTGGAAAAAGTTGAAATGAGTTCAAATAATGTGGAATGTGTTGAAACAAGCCTAAATTAGCATAAAAACAGCTTAATAGTAGCTAAAATAGCAGAAGAAGCTGAAACTAGCAGAAATAAGCACAAAGCAGCAGAATATGAAGTATCTGAAACAATCTGAAATTGAAAAAAATCTGAAATAAGTAGAAATAAGCAAAATAAAGTTGAAAATATATGAATAAAGCTGAAATTGGCCAAAAACAGCTGAACAACAGCTAAAACAAGCAGAAACAATCTTAAATTACCAGAAGGAAGTTGGTAGAGCATGGTTTTGCTGAATTAGGCTGAAAAAAGTTGGATTGATTAAAAAAAATTGTTGAAATAGCTGAAAAAGCTGAAATTATCATAAAACAGCTAAATAGTAGCTAAAATAGCTAAAATATCCCAATCTTTCAAAAATTATCTGAAAGGAGCATAATGATCTGAAATTAGCAGAAATAAGTCAGTAGAAGTACAAAAATGTTGAAGTAAGCTGCATAAAGCTGAAAAGAGTGCAAAGCAGTTGAAAAAACAGCTAAAATTAGCTGAAAGTAGCTGAAATATTTTTTTAAAAATGTACAAGGTAGCTGAAGGAAGCTGAGCTGGTCCTAAATGTGAAAGGAGTAGTGAAATATTGTAATGAGTTCCAAAGATATCAAGGATGTAAAATGAGCTCCATTCATTTTCAATGGGAAAAAAATGGCCGAAAAGGCTAAATAATTCAAAAAGCTAAAGTTGCACCAATACCAAAAGTCATAGCACCCATGTCCTAAATGAGCTGAACATTTTGATATATGAATTGTTGCAATAGCACAAAAACTGTAGGAGGAGTAGCGTGCCAAAAAACGTACGGAATCAGGATAGTAACCGGAATAATAATAATAATAAATATAAACACAATCACTATAGTGTGAATGCCTATGTGGCATTCACACAACTAGAAAATTTGCATTTCCTACGAAAATGCACGTGTGAATGCCTTAGCGCCGCTCCGCCCTTCTCGTGGCGACCGCGGGAAGTCGAGCTAGTCCACCCTGAAACACTCTCGTGCCTTTCCCGTACCCGTTCGGCACCCAATGTATGCACCCAATTTGGTCCACATTCCAAAATGGCCGCCTTCCCATTTATCGTACAATGTTGATGCCAGAGGGTTTTCTGTACGTCTTTGTGAATTGGACAAGTGTACCAAATTTCATGATCCTACGTGAAACTAAGGCCAATGCGGAGGGTAGTTTGAAATATTCTAGGTGGCGCTCTTGAGCCGTTTCTGTTGCAATTTTGGCCACGCCCCCAAAATATGTAATTTTTCACCAGTCCTGACGAGTCTGCCAAATTTGGTGAGTTTTGGGATATGATAAAGCTCCCAAAAGGCCAAACGTATTGTGACGGCGTTACGTCTGATTCGCCACATCGCCACGCCCACATGCTCCACCCAAAACGGTCAGTGTTGGAAAGCTTGTTACATCAACATGTCTTTGGTCACTGGAAAGACCGTCATGCTGATTAGGTAACAGGTGTCCGATCGGGACCTTCAATGTACAACTGTACACTTCCTGTTGTGAGGGGGCGTGGCTTAATTAATGTCATGATTTGACCATTCAGTATTGCAGGGGACCGGATGTGGGTCAATCACTGAAGGTTTGATGTATTAGACAGTTTTCGTGTAGGTGCTATTAGTGTTTCGTTTGTGACGGCGTTACGTCTGATTCGCCACGTCGCCACGCCCACATGCTCCACCCAAAACGGTCAGTGTTGGAAAGCTTGTTACAGCAACATGTCTTCGGTCACTGGACAGACCGTCCCGCTGATTAGGTAACAGGTGTCCGATCGGGACGTTCAATGTATAACTGTACACTTCCTGTTGTGAGGGGGCGTGGCTTAATTAATGTCATGATTTGACCATTCAGTATTGCAGGGGAGTGGTTGTGGGTCAATCACTGAAGGTTTGATGTATTAGACGGTTTTCGTGTAGGTGCTATTAGTGTTTCGTTTTTCATGGCGAGATGCCTAACTTTGAGGCCAGGCCACGCCCCTTCAGCATATATGAAAATGCGAGGTTTTGATCATTTGTTACTCCTGCATGTCTGAGTGATGAGTCTGCCAAATTTGGTGAGTTTTAGGGTATGATAAAGCCCCCAAAAGACCATTTCATTTTAGCTCCATTCATTTTCAATGGGAAAAAAATGGCCGAAAAGGCTAATTATTTCAAAAAGCGCAACTTGCAGCATTACCAAAAGTCATAGCTGGATTGTCCTGAGCGAGCTGAACATTTTGATATATGAATCGTTGAAATGGCACAAAAACTCTAGGAGGAGTAGGACGCCAAAAAACGTACGGATGGAAGATAGTAACATCTATAAAGAATAATAATAATAAATATAAACACAATCTCTATAGTGTGAATGCCTTGTTGGCATTCACACAATAAATATAAACACAATCTCTATAGTGTGAATGCCTTGTTGGCATTCACACAACTAGAAAAACCGCATTTCCTGCGAAAATGCACGTGTGAATGCCTTAGCGCCGCTCCGCCCTTCTCGTGGCGACCGCGGGAAGTCGAGCTGGTCCACCCTGAAACACTCTCGTGCCTTTCCCGTGCCCGTTCGGCACCCAATGCGTGCACCCAATTTGGTCCACATTCCAAAATGGCCGCCTTCCCATTTATCGTACAACGTTGACGCCAGAGGGTTTTCTGTGCGTCTTGGTGAATTGGACAAGTGTACCAAATTTCATGATCCTACGTGAAACTAAGGCCAATGCGGAGGGTAGTTTGAAATTTTCTAGGTGGCGCTCTTGAGCCGTTTCTTTTGAAATTTTGGCCACGCCCCCAAAATATGTAATTTTTCACCAGTCCTGACGAGTCTGCCAAATTTGGTGAGTTTTGGGATATGATAAAGCTCCCAAAAGGCCAAACGTATTGTGACGGCGTTACGTCTGATTCGCCACATCGCCACGCCCACATGCTCCACCCAAAACGGTCAGTGTTGGAAAGCTTGTTAGACCAACATGTCTTCGGTCACTGGACACACCGTCACGCTGATTAGGTAACAGGTGTCCGATCGGGACGTTCAATGTACAACTGTACACTTCCTGTTGTGAGGGGGCGTGGCTTAATTAATGTCATGATTTGACCATTCAGTATTGCAAGGGACCGGATGTGGGTCAATCACTGAAGGTTTGATGTATTAGACAGTTTTCGTGTAGGTGCTATTAGTGTTTCGTTTGTGACGGCGTTACGTCTGATTCGCCACGTCGCCACGCCCACATGCTCCACCCAAAACGGTCAGTGTTGGAAAGCTTGTTACAGCAACATGTCTTTGGTCACTGGACAGACCGTCATGCTGATTAGTCAACAGGTGTCCGATCGGGACCTTCAATGTACAACTGTACACTTCCTGTTGTGAGGGGGCGTGGCTTAATTAATGTCATGATTTGACCATTCAGTATTGTAGGGGACCGGTTGTGGGTCAATCACTGAAGGTTTGATGTATTAGACAGTTTTCTTGTAGGTGCTATTAGTGTTTCGTTTTTCATGGCGAGATGCCTAACTTTGAGGCCAGGCCACGCCCCTTCAGCATATATGAAAATGCGAGGTTTTGATAAATATTTACTCCCCCATGTCTGAATGATGAGTCTGCCAAATTTGGTGAGTTTTAGGATACGATAAAGCCCCCAAAAGGCCATTTCATTTTAGCTCCATTCATTTTCAATGGGAAAAAAATGGCCGAAAAGGCTAAATATCTCAAAAAGCTAAAGTTGCACCATTACCAAAAGTCATAGCTGGATTGTCCTGAACGAGCTGAACATTTTGATATATGATATGTTGAAATGGCACGAAAACTGTAGGAGGAGTAGGACGCCAAAAAACGTACGGACGGAAGATAGTAACTATAACTAGAAAAACCGCATTTCCTGCGAAAATGCACGTGTGAATGCCTTAGCGCCGCTCCGCCCTTCTCGCGGCGACCGCGGGAAGTCGAGCTGGTCCACCCTGAAACGCTCTCGTGCCTTTCCCGTACCCTTTCGGCACCCAATGCACGCACCCAATTTGGTCCACATTCCAAAATGGCCGCCTTCCCATTTATCGTACAACGTTGATGCCAGAGGGTTTTCTGTGCGTCTTGGTGTATTGGACAAGTGTACCAAATTTCATGATCCTACGTGAAACTAAGGCCAATGTGGAGGGTAGTTTGAAATTTTCTAGGTGGCGCTCTTGAGCCGTTTCTTTTGCAATTTTGGCCACGCCCCCAAAATATGTAATTTTTCACCAGTCCTGACGAGTCTGCCAAATTTGGTGAGTTTTGGGATATGATAAAGCTCCCAAAAGGCCAAACGTATTGTGACGGCGTTACATCTGATTCGCCACATCGCCACGCCCACATGCTCCACCCAAAACGGTCAGTGTTGGAAACGTTGTTACAGCAACATGTCTTTGGTCACTGGACAGACCGTCACGCTGATTAGGTAACAGGTGTCCGATCGGGACGTTCAATGTACAACTGTACACTTCCTGTTGTGAGGGGGCGTGGCTTAATTAATGTCATGATTTGACCAGTCAGTATTGCAGGGGACCGGATGTGGGTATATCACTGAAGGTTTGATGTATTAGACAGTTTTCGTGTAGGTGCTATTAGTGTTTCGTTTGTGATGGCGTTACGTCTGATTCGCCATATTGCCACGCCCACATGCTCCACCCAAAACGGTCAGTGTTGGAAAGCTTGTTACAGCAACATGTCTTTGGTCACTGGACAGACCGTCCCGCTGATTAGGTAACAGGTGTCCGATCGGGACGTTCAATGTATAACTGTACACTTCCTGTTGTGAGGGGGCGTGGCTTAATTAATGTCATGATTTGACCATTCAGTATTGCAAGGGACCGGTTGTGGGTCAATCACTGAAGGTTTGATGTATTAGACGGTTTTCGTGTAGGTGCTATTAGTGTTTCGTTTTTCATGGCGAGATGCCTAACTTTGAGGCCAGGCCACGCCCCTTCAGCATATATGAAAACGTGAGGTTTTGATCATTTTTTACTCCCCCATGTCTGAGTGATGAGTCTGCCAAATTTGGTGAGATTTAGGATATGATAAAGCCCCCAACATGCCATTTCATTTTAGCTCCATTCATTTTCAATGGGAAAAAAATGGCCGAAAAGGCTAAATAATTCAAAAAGCGAAACTTGCAGCATTACCAAAAGTCATAGCCGGATTGTCCTGAACGAGCTGAACATTTTGATATATGAATCGTTGAAATGGCACAAAAACTCTACGAGGAGTAACATGCCAAAAAACGTACGGAAGGAAGATAGTAACAGCAATAAATAAATATAAACACAATCTCTATAGTGTGAATGCCTTGTTGGCATTCACACAACTAGATTGCATTTCCTGAGAAAATGCATGTGTGAATGCCAAAATGGCCGCTTCACCTAATTTGCATGTTCAATCAAAATGGCCGCCTCACCTAATGCATGATAGATACTGTCCATAGCTACATAGCTACAACCTCACAAAATTTTGGCTTTCTCTATATAAAGATGGCTGAGTTAAAGCCATTTGAAAGTAGCGTTGGCAGCCATCAGCTGAAATTGGTCAAAAACCGCTGAACAACAGCTAAAACAAACAGAAATAATCTTAAATTACCAGAAGGACGTTGGGAGAGCATGGTTATGTTGATTTAGGCTGAAAAAAGTTGGATTGATTAAAAAAAATTGTTGAAATAGCTGAAAAAGCTGAAATTTGCATAAAACAGCTAAATAGTAGCTAAAATAAGCAGAAATAATCTGAAATTACCAGAAGGAAGTTGGTAGAGCATGGTTTTGCTGAATTAGGCTGAAAAAAGTTGGATTGATTTTTAAAAATTGTCGAAATAGCTGAAAAAGCTGAAATTTGCATAAAACAGCTAAATAGTAGCTAAAGTAGCAAAAATATGTTAATCTTTGAAAAATTTGCTGAAAGGAGCATAATGATCTGAAATTAGCAGAAATAAGTCAGTAGATGTACAAAAATGTTGAAGTAAGCTGTATTAGGCTGAAAAGAGTGCAACACAGTTCAAGAAACAGCTGAAATCAGCTGAAAGTAGCTGAAATATTTTTTTTAAATGTACAAGGTAGCTTAAGGAAGCCGAGCTGGTCCAAAATGTGAAAAAAGTAGTGAAATATTGTAATGAGTTCCAAAGATATCAAGGTTGTAAAATGAGCTCATTAAATTCATTTGAGCTCCATTCATTTTCAATGGGAAAAAAATGGCCGAAAAGGCTACATATTTCAAAAAGCTAAAGTTGCACCAATACCAAAAGTCATAGCCATCATGTCCTAAATGAGCTGAACATTTTGATATATGAATTGTTGAAATAGCACAAAAACTGTAGGAGGAGTAGCGTGCCAAAAAACGTACGGAATCAGGATAGTAACAGATGTAATTGTAACACTAGAAAAACCGCATTTCCTGCGAAAATGCACGTGTGAATGCCTTAGCGCCGCTCCGCCCTTCTCGCGGCGACCGCGGGAAGTCGAGCCGGTCCACCCCGAAACGCTCTCGTGCCTTTCCCGTACCCGTTCGGCACCCAGTGCGTGCACTCAATTTGGTCCACATTCCAAAATGGCCGCCTTCCCATTTATCGTACAACGTTGACGCCAGAGGGTTTTCTGTGCGTCTTGGTGAATTGGACAAGTGTACCAAATTTCATGATCCTACGTGAAACTAAGGCCAATGCGGAGGGTAATTTGAAATATTCTAGGTGGCGCTCTTGAGCCCTTTCTGTTGCAATTTTGGCCACGCCCCCAAAATATGTAATTTTTCACCAGTCCTGACGAGTCTGCCAAATTTGGTGAGTTTTGGGATATGATAAAGCTCCCAAAAGGCCAAACGTATTGTGACGGCGTTACGTCTGATTCGCCACATCGCCACGCCCACATGCTCCACCCAAAACAACCAGTCGTGGAAAGCTTGTTACAGCAACATGTCTTCGGTCACTGGACAGACCGTCACGCTGATTAGGTAACAGGTGTCCGATCGGGATGTTCAATGTACAACTGTACACTTCCTGTTGTGAGGGGGCGTGGCTTAATTATTGTCATGATTTGACCATTCAGTATTGCAGGGGACCGGATGTGGGTCAATCACTGAAGGTTTGATGTATTAGACTGTTTTCGTGTAGGTGCTATTAGTGTTTCGTTTGTGACGGCGTGACGGCTGATTCGCCACATCGCCACGCCCACATGCTCCACCCAAAACGGTCAGTGTTGGAAAGCTTGTTACAGCAACATGTCTTCGGTCACTGGACAGACCGTCCCGCTGATTAGGTAACAGGTGTCCGATCGGGACGTTCAATGTATAACTGTACACTTCCTGTTGTGAGGGGGCGTGGCTTAATTAATGTCATGATTTGACCATTCAGTATTGTAGGGGACCGGTTGTGGGTCAATCACTGAAGGTTTGATGTATTAGACGGTTTTCGTGTAGGTGCTATTAGTGTTTCGTTTTTCATGGCGAGATACCTAACTTTGAGGCCAGGCCACGCCCCTTCACCATATATAAAAACGCGAGGTTTTGATCATTTTTTACTCCCCCATGTCTGAGTGATGAGTCTGCCAAATTTGGTGAGATTTAGGATATGATAAATCCTCCAAAAGGCCATTTCATTTTAGCTCCATTCATTTTCAATGGGAAAAAAATGGCCGAAAAGGCTTAATATTTCAAAAAGCGAAAGTTGCAACATTACCAAAAGTCATAGCTGGATTGTCCTGAACGAGCTGAACATTTTGATATATGAATCGTTGAAATGGCACAAATACTCTAGGAGGAGTAGGATGCCAAAAAACGTACGGACGGAAGATAGTAACTATAACTAGAAAAACCGCATTTCCTGCGAAAATGCACGTGTGAATGCCTTAGCGCCGCTCCGCCCTTCTCGCGGCGACCGCGGGAAGTCGAGCTGGTCCACCCCGAAACACTCTCGTGCCTTTCCCGTACCCGTTCGGCACCCAGTGCGTGCACTCAATTTGGTCCACATTCCAAAATGGCCGCCTTCCCATTTATCGTACAACGTTGACGCCAGAGGGTTTTCTGTGCGTCTTGGTGAATTGGACAAGTGTACCAAATTTCATGATCCTACGTGAAACTAAGGCCAATGCGGAGGGTAATTTGAAATATTCTAGGTGGCGCTCTTGAGCCCTTTCTGTTGCAATTTTGGCCACGCCCCCAAAATAT
This sequence comes from Garcialebias charrua, assembly GCA_038048925.1. Classification (NCBI taxonomy): domain Eukaryota; kingdom Metazoa; phylum Chordata; class Actinopteri; order Cyprinodontiformes; family Rivulidae; genus Garcialebias; species Garcialebias charrua. The sequence goes on from JBBPBX010112544.1 coordinate 9,876, forward strand.
GTAATTTTTCACCAGTCCTGACGAGTCTGCCAAATTTGGTGAGTTTTGGGATATGATAAAGCTCCCAAAAGGCCAAACGTATTGTGACGGCGTTACGTCTGATTCGCCACATCGCCACGCCCACATGCTCCACCCAAAACGGTCAGTGTTGGAAAGCTTGTTACATCAACATGTCTTTGGTCACTGGAAAGACCGTCATGCTGATTAGGTAACAGGTGTCCGATCGGGACCTTCAATGTACAACTGTACACTTCCTGTTGTGAGGGGGCGTGGCTTAATTAATGTCATGATTTGACCATTCAGTATTGCAGGGGACCGGATGTGGGTCAATCACTGAAGGTTTGATGTATTAGACAGTTTTCGTGTAGGTGCTATTAGTGTTTCGTTTGTGACGGCGTTACGTCTGATTCGCCACGTCGCCACGCCCACATGCTCCACCCAAAACGGTCAGTGTTGGAAAGCTTGTTACAGCAACATGTCTTCGGTCACTGGACAGACCGTCCCGCTGATTAGGTAACAGGTGTCCGATCGGGACCTTCAATGTATAACTGTACACTTCCTGTTGTGAGGGGGCGTGGCTTAATTAATGTCATGATTTGACCATTCAGTATTGTAGGGGACCGGTTGTGGGTCAATCACTGAAGGTTTGATGTATTAGACAGTTTTCGTGTAGGTGCTATTAGTGTTTCGTTTTTCATGGCG
>JBBPBX010112546.1:0-10576 GCA_038048925.1 Garcialebias charrua
TCTCCTACTCCGCTCCTGCTTCATGGAATATCTTACAAAAAGATCTGAAGCTCTCGACCTTGACTTCTCTAAATGGCTTTAAGAATCTGTTGGAATCCTGGCAAAAACCAATGCAGACATGTTCCTGTTTTTGATTTTCTACATCTGCCTTATAATCTGTCTGTTTTGCTACTTTGACATCTTTGTTTTAACTTGTTTAAAAAAATCTGTATTTCTCTCTTATGTTTGTCTATTGTTGATTGTTCAAGGAAAATCTACTGTTGCTGTTGTCATCATTCTTTAGTTTTTGTAGACAGGTCTCTCTTGTAAATGAGTCCTCGAGGCTCAATGAGATTAACTTGACTAAATAAAGGTTGAATGAATGAATGCTGGGCGATTACGGTAATTGTCTCAGAAATTATTGTGATAAACGATTATATTGTTTGAAATTTGACAATAAGTAGTAACTGTCCAATTTAAGAAGAAATGTTGGTTAATTTTTGTGTGTAGGGCCTTTTATTGACCACTGGATGGCAATGTAAGACTGTTTAAACCGAAGGATGGATAGTGAGGGAGCGAGCAGCGGGACTCTAAGAAAAATGGGAGGAGGCCTCTTGACGTGTCTCTGTTTGGTTCTCAAAATGGTGGACGCTCTGTGTTGTTTGAGCTCTTTAGCATAGCATTTGTCACACAAGTCTTTTAATTAAAAAGCAAAATGATAAACAAGTTCTCAGCTTCTTTTTGCAGAGGAAAAACAACTTTTTACACAAAGGCACGGGTTTCAACAGTAAATTTTGGAGCTTCGACAAGACGAAGGTTTATTCTTCGAGGTCGGCCTGTTAGCTTAGCTCGTAGCTTAGCTTCTCAGCTTAGCTGCTTTTAATGATCCATAAATGCAATTTTGGATGTTTAAAACAGATTTTAAAGAGAAAGGCGAAAGGGAGGGGTCAGTGAAGAACACCGGAGTTGAGCCTTTTTAACCAATGCTGGGCACCGCTAATTAAAAAATTAGTTCCACAATTTCTAAAACGCTTATTAATTTTTTTAGGTCCACAATTTCAAAAGCACAAATGTCTTATGAAAATTAGGGGAAGCTAATCTAATCCGCTATTTATATATTTCTATATTATATATATATATATATATTTATATATAGCCGGCAGCGTTATCAATATTTGCACTACACTGCCAACTGAAAAGTAACAAAAATGATCCTAAAAGGATGAAATTACAAAAATCAAAGGATTTATTTAATACTTTACGTACATATATTCTATTCGGCCACGAAATTAACAAAAAATAGAATGATCTTTTAATCCCTAAAACCACGTTTAAATCTCAAATACACGGGTGTGTCGCCACCGCATTTATACATAAAAGTAACCCAAATACATGAAACTAACGACTCGCCGTCGAATGGTCGACACAAAACACACAATAAAATCATCCGGCCACGTTAATTTGGCTTGAAACAGCGGGGTTCTCTACGGATTTATCCATTAGTAACCCAGCACTACCAACAGGCAGACACAGAGTTAGCGTCTATAGGTAGTCAACAGATTTAATGAAAAGTAACTAAAATACATAAAAATAACGACTCACCGTCAAATGGTCGACACAAAACCCTCAATAAAATCCTCCGGCCACGTTAATTTGGCTTGAAACAGCGGGGTTCTCTACGGATTTATCCAAGTACCCAGCACAAACAGTAGCCACAGAATTAGCCCCCGAGTTCACCTCTGAGTGACCCGGAAGATGTCAAGATGGAATAGTCCATTTTTAGTAGGGGGATAAAGAAATCGACCGTTTTTTAAATTGCGTATTTAATGATCGTTTTCATCGTAACTATAATTATTTTTATGTTAAATGTACATTAACAAGCAGGATCAATGTTAGTGATGTAGGTGACTGCACGGGGCGAGGCGGGGCCGGGGCCACTGCTGAAATGGGACCCCCAGGCATTTACCTACATGGTAGATCCGAGTCTGTTCTCAGCTCTGCCCCCCTCCCCCTCACACCCTTCCTCCTCTCTGCTGTTTACGGTGGGGAAAAAGGTAAAACAAGCAGCATAAGAGCTTGTAAATAAGTTTATTGGTTTTTACTGATAGATAATTAGTTATTAGCGGTACTGCATTTTAAATAAAAATAGCACAAATCCGCTTATGAATTATAAAAGTTAGTCAATTCACAAAAACGCTGACAAAAAGTTTATGTCCACTGTAAGCGGATTAGCGCTTTAGCGCTACCTAGCGTTCATTGCCCACCACTGTTTTTAACGATAAAGCCGAAAAAATGAAAATGCGGTTGATAATTTTCATTTATCATGCAATTAATTGATTTATTGTTTATGGCGACAGGACTAGTGCTAAGTGTTGTGTATTGCTCTGTTGTCCGGATGGAACCAAGTTTCACTTTTACCTTGGCTCCAGCACATCCGTGACCCAAATGATTAAAAGTGGCTCATACTGAATGGATGTGTAAAGTGCCATCAAAATATTTTCAAGAGTTTATGAAAGACCGTGTAAAGTGAAATTAAATGTGTGTTTTGAGTTTGCCACACGACATAAATATGTGTTATTAATCACCCATATAAATCTGACTAATTAAAAACATTGTTTTCCTTATAAAATTAAGTCTCAAAAATAATGAAAAATCATAATTGTGCCCTGGTCTGAAACGCTGGGGGCGTGTCAGCGCGTGGGCGTGGTTTCAGCGCAGTACTGCCCCCGTGTCCTGCCCCCTGAAGATGTTCGCGAAGGCTGGCAGCCTAATTGGAGTTCTCCAGCCCTACTCATTTGAACCTCCAGATAAAAATATAGGAAACCAAAGAGGTCAGTGAAAAGCAATTGTCAGCACTTGTCCACTCTGTTTGTCAGTGGCTGTGCGCGGGGACGGTGTGTCCACTCTGTTTGTCAGTGGCTGTGCGCGGGGGACGTGAGGTCCACTCTGTGTGTCAGTGGCTGCGCGCGGGGGACGTGAGGTCCACTCTGTGTGTCAGTGGCTGCGCGCGGGGGACGTGAGGTCCACTCTGTGTGTCAGTGGCTGCGCGCGGGGGACGTGAGGTCCACTCTGTGTGTCAGTGGCTGCGCGGGGGACGTGAGGTCCACTCTGTGTGTCAGTGGCTGCGCGCGGGGGACGTGAGGTCCACTCTGTGTGTCAGTGGCTGCGCGCGGGGGACGTGAGGTCCACTCTGTGTGTCAGTGGCTGCGCGCGGGGGACGTGAGGTCCACTCTGTGTGTCAGTGGCTGCGCGCGGGGGACGTGAGGTCCACTCTGTGTGTCAGTGGCTGTGCGCGGGGGACGTGAGGTCCACTCTGTGTGTCAGTGGCTGCGCGCGGGGGACGTGAGGTCCACTCTGTGTGTCCGCGGCTGACAGCAGCAGAGATCAAGTAAATAAAATAAATAAAATAAAGTCACCAAGCGGGTGCCCTGACCATTGCGACATCCAGGGAAGATGCAGGAACGAGGCATAATTGATTAGCTAGCTAACAATGAACAAAATATCTATGCTATTGCTATCTGATGCTATCTGCGATTCGCGAGTGAATGGCTCCACCGATGCGAAGAACTAATTTATACGGCTGGAGCTGCAGGGGGTGGGGCTTTAGACCGCGTGACGAAACGCGGTCACATTTAAACCACGCCTAAAAAATCCTGAAGCAGACATATCTTTAAACAAAGTTTGATCTATAACTCCAAAATTAATTGAGCTACAATTTTGAGACTTTTTACTCATTTACAAGATTACAATTATGACATTTATAATGTTTATTGAAGAAAATATTGAAATTCACTTTACACGGTCTTTAAATATTGTGTACCTCACCATTCTGATATACATGAGAATCTGTTTTGATACAGTTAGTTGTGAACAGCTTGTGATAGAAAGCAGAGCTCTTTGCAGCACAAGCTCTCTCATGAGCTGCACAACCACCAGCTCCTTTGTCCGATTCTCTCCTCACCTCTCTTCATCCGTTTGGCTTTCCTCATCTTCAGTTGCATGCAGTCATTTTTGCATTCTTCTCTGTCAGACAATGTGCAAAATTAATATTCATGCTGTGTGGGGCTTTCAGCAGAGCCGCCTGTCTACGTCTTTTACCCAGAAGTCATTGTACCGTAAACAACCCGCTGATTCTGTGTCATCGAGGTCTGTTGTTCCAATTAGTCGGGGATCCCATAAAAATATATTTTTACTTTAAACTGTTTATACTGTATTGTTAATTTTGTTTTGAAAGAGACAAATGTGAAAACTCCCTTCATTCTCTTTATATACCATTTAGATCAAGTCAAACTCAAGGCCCGCGTGCCAAATCTGGCTCTTGTTACTATCTTATCTGGCCCGCCAAGATAAAATGTTAAATATTTTTTATCATTTCTCGATTTTAACTATTTTCAGTCAGGTCATCTGGACGGTTTCTTTTTTCTTTTTTTCCCGTCTTTCATCCAAAGGACTTCTTCAATCGGAGGCGACACGAAACAAACTGATTTGCACAAACAGCATACTCCAGAGTGGGGGAAAAAACAGTTTGCTGGTGCTAAGATGGCCTCCGGTGCCCACCCTCTCCCCCGTCAACTCCTCTGAGACAGACATGCCAAAGTGGTTCCAAACCCCACTTGGTGTCTCCTCACATTGAAGAAGTCCTTTGGATGAAGGATGAAACGTCAAATTAAAAATAGAAACTGTCCAGATGAACTGACTGAACAGTGTTACTGAGCGTGAACTTTGGTATTTCTCGATTTGCTTAAAACACAGACAAAATACTTCTTTTAGTGCAGACTCCTCATGACAGCTGGCTAACTTTGAAGCCACAAAAACAGCTGGATTTTTCAGTCAACTTTGAATTTGATGTGGAAAGAGCAACACAGAAGGTTAAAATGAGACCGATCAAACTCTTGTTGATGAACCTGCAACTAAGAAAAGATGTCTGGTATTGACAAACCATCAGCTTGGAACAAGTTTTTAATTTTAGCCCCACTTTGTAACTGAGTTTGACACCCCAGACCATCAACAAAGTTGTGTTTTCAAACTACAGACAATTTTTATATATTTATCTATTGGTATTGATGGTGATAGATTTGCAGTTCTATTCATGATATAAAAGCAGTAATATCCATGTGTATTTTCCCACAGAGACAAAACCACTTATGTCCAAAGGTAAGATGTCACTCAAAGGTGTTGCTATCATTAAAGTCAAAGATTAAAGTCAAAGGTAAACCTTGAATTAAAAACAGAGTGGCTGATGTCTTCTCTTGTTTCCCTCCAGGAATGAAGCAGCCAACAGCTCTGTCCGTGGCTTCCAAGTGTTATGGTACATTTGAAATTAATTGGTAATCCGTCTTTTCTGACATTTTTATGACTCAAGTAATTCCAACCAAGTTTTTTTAATCTTCCAACAGTGAACGTCAACCTTGTGGACACAAAGAATCAGTTTGTAAAAATCAAGAATTCTATTCTTCGAGACAGTACAATTCCAGATGGAGACAGTGTTACCTGTCTTACAGCAGTCAGAGGATTGCTTGGATTCTCTTCTGGAAAACACTACTGGGAGGTTTCGCTGACCAGTCCAAACTTAGACCCCAAGAAGTCCTGGTGGATTGGAGTTACGAACAAACCTGAAATCCCTCAAGACGCAAGTTCCTCTCCAAACACATCCAACGGTTTCTGGTTCCTGTCTTCTTCACCTACCGGTAATCAAGAAGAAATGGTTCGGTTCAGCACTGAACCAGAGGTGGTTATTCCTATCCAGTCAAGACCAAAATCAATAGGTGTGTTTTTGGACTACGACAGTGGCGAGCTGTCCTTTTATAGCGTGGAAGATGGACGGTTGATTGGATCTTTGGCAGCTACATTTACTGGGCAAGTGTTTCCGGTTTTCAACCCTGGGAAAGGTGATGAAGCCCCCATGGCGATAGTACAGAAGAAGGCAGAGGAGGATTTGGCTCATGACTCAGAGAACGTTACGAACAAGTAGCAAAACATGTATTACTATAAGTTTAAAAATTGGTCAAATTTACAATTAAAAGAAACTCACTGTTTCCAAGCTACGAACTTCTATTTTATTTGAAACACTAAAGTCCTAAATACTAGTGAAGACCAAGCTAGCACTCTTTATACTTGCATTTTTATACACCCGTTGAAAGGCGGTCATATTATGGTACAGTATTACCTCACTTATCGCAGGGTTTTGGAACCAAGCCCATAAGTGAGAAACTGTGAACTAGGGATAGGCCTACAGTAGTCCAAGTTCAAGTAAACTTTATTGTCATACCATCTCATGTGGTACATGAGATGGAACGAAATTATGTACACAAGTACTGTAGTAGTTTATTTTAGCATTTATATACTGTACAGGTAGGGCTGGATGATATGGCAAAACTTTTATCACAATATATTTCTTACTTTCGGTCGATAACAATATAATTCAATATCAATATAAACTGTACAAATAAATTAATGTTCACCTTTTATTTGTATTTACCAGTAGCCTTAAAAAATTGAAATCACCGTCATAAAACTCTCAACTTTGTCAATATTAATAGTTTTAACTTTAAACAGTAACCAAACCCATGTTTCTCTTGATACAGCTGGGGGTGTCGTTTCAGGGACACGTTGGCTCAAACTTTTATTGTGCTTCATCTTCTGACTCTCAGCAGATTCTATCGAGTGGAATAAGTTAGATGTGTTCCCACCGCTAGTTGGAACGACTGTCACATTTCGCAGCTCACTGACTGAAACCTGCAGTTTATCGGATCTTAGAAAGCCGAACCACTTCCACACCGCCAAATTAATCTTTCCTCTCTTATCAGTTATGTCATCTGCTTTATCTTCGCTCGTGAGAGCTTGTTCAGTCACATTCTGACAATCATGGGCACTCATTTTGAAGCAAAAACTTAACGCGCATTGGAGATTAGCCTAGGCTAGCCTGCTACCGCTAATTCCTTTTGGACTCGAACTCTGCATAACATTTACGTCACCACGCACTTATGTAGTTGTGTCGCACCTTTTTCTGTTCGTGTTGAAACTGAAGCGGACGCTTCAACCCGAACAGAAAAAGAAATGCGTCAGTGAAATGCTGTAATCATATCGAAATATAACATCTTACTATGTCGTTTGAAGCAGTGGGGGGGTGTCGGCGGTGCAGCACTGAACTGGTTTAGGTCCTACTTAGCCGACCGTACTTTCTGTGTCCGCCTTGGTGACCATGAGTCCTCCTCTGCTCCTCTTCTGTGTGGGGTTCCTCAGGGCTCAGTCTTGGGCCCCCTCCTCTTCACACTATACCTGCTCCCTCTTGGCTCCATTCTTAGAAAATATGGGATCTCCTTTCATTGTTATGCGGATGATACGCAGATTTATGTCCCGCTTCAGAAAAAGGACTCCAACTCTCTGGCCCCTCTGTTTTCATGTCTGGAGGACATCAAAGCCTGGATGGCTGTGAACTTTTTAAAGTTTAATGAGGGGAAGACTGAGGTGATGGTTTTTGGAAGCTCAACTGAGACTCCCAAGGTCAATGTTGGTTCCTTGGCTCAATACATCAGACCTATTGTTACAAACCTGGGGGTCAAGATCGATGCAGGACTAAAATTTGAAAACCACATCAGAGCAGTTGTTAAAACTAGTTTTTTCCACCTGAGGCAGCTGGCTAAGGTGAAGCCAATTCTTTCCAAGCAGAATTTTGAAACAGTAGTTCACGCCTTTGTGACCACACGGCTGGACTACTGTAACGCACTCTATATAGGAATCAGTGATTCCTGTATCTCTCAGCTTCAGAGGGTACAGAACGCCGCTGCACGACTTTTAACTGGCACACGAAAGTTTGACCACATTACTCCTGTTTTAACCTCCCTGCACTGGCTGCCCATACATTACAGGATTCATTTTAAAGTTCTTTTATTTGCTTTTAAAGCGCAAAATGGTCTTGCCCCGCCCTATCTGTCCGAGTTGCTGCAGCCATACGCACCCTCTCGATCCCTCAGGTCATGTGATCAGCTGCTCCTGAGTGTCCCAAAGACAAAACGCAAGCTCAGAGGAGACCGTGCTTTTGCTGTGGCAGCTCCTAAACTGTGGAACAACCTTCCCTTGAACATCAGACAGGCCTCTTCCCTGTCTGTTTTTAAATCTCTTCTTAAAACCCATCTCTTCTCCCTGGCCTATGACACCATCTGCGATGTTGACTTTTAATAATTTTAGTCGCTTGTTTTATCTGAGTGTATGATTCCTCAACTTTTATTATGTGACTTTTATTTATTTTAATTATTTTATTACCTGATTGTGATTGTTTTGTTGTGTGTACAGCACTTTGGTCCTGTAGGTGTTTAAAGTGCTCTATAAATAAAGCTGGTATGGTATGGTATTGAAATGTGTTTAAAACTCATACCATCATTATTGAATAAAAGTATATCGTGATATATATCAATATCAAATTGTTGCCCAGTTATTTTCTAAACTTTCTAAAAGAGCACAGCCTGTCATGATCTCAGCTCTCTGCTGCCAGCGCTCTTGGCCACACCCACTTCTCCGCTGCAGAGCGGAGATCTGACAGAGGAAGCTTCTGTGTGAAGCAGATGCTAAATAATTTAAAATTGTTTATTTTAAATAAAAACTTCATCCGTCAATTAGCCAACTGTGTGTCATGTCTAATCTTAGAACACGATAGAGCAAGTTTGTGAAAAACGGAACCACGAAGTAGCGAGGGACTACGTCTGTCTAATCTTTCTTTTTGTCCCGCCTAGAACTTCTGATCGGCTCAAAATAATTTAATGAAACTTCATGCACATATGCATCATCACCAGACGAAGTGCCAAGGTCAGGCTTACCAATCAAGGTCAAAGCTTATGCAAGGTCGTTGATTGTCCAAGCCTTTGCTATAGATTGCTGTTTTACCGTGTAATAGTTTGTTGACATGTGTACGATGTTCCAAACAAGTTACTCGTGTTTTAAATAATCATTTGCTCAGTTATCAATAAGCACTGTCTATCTGGTGTTTCCATTTAATTCTTGTAATTTTCATTGAAAATTTGACTTCTTGCAATTTATTACCACTTTCTAAATACCGTACTTCTAAGCCGGAATCTTTTGATAACTATCCGAACCACATCTTGAGTTATAAAGTATCAATAAAAGTATAAATTGATTGGGCCTTCCCCTGCAGGCATGAAACAACACGAGCAGTGGCGCTCTTGCACAGATTTGAGACGTGCACCAGTGAGGTCCGAGCAAGTAAAAATGACTTGTTTGACGTCGGGCTGCAGCCTTTGAGCTCGGTTTAAACTCCGAATTGACGAAGGCAACTGTTGAAAATGTACTTTTTGCTCTACGTGGAGCGTACTGGCAACAAAAAATCTGGTAAACAACATTGTTACTGATGCCTAATTGTAAAAACGAACTGTCATGTGCTTTGCGGGATTGTGGACGGAGGTTGGGTGTGTTTGCCTTTTGCTCTTTTGGTTGATAATTGTTGATTTGTTGTCTTACTTTCTCTTTTCTTTCTTTCTCTCTTAAAAAAAAAAATATATATATTGGAGTGAGAGGATGGCTAAAAGGTGTGAAGGGAGGCCATCTATAAATGGAAAAAACAAACAAAAAAAAACGAACAATTCATCTATAAAGGGGACCTTTGGTGCCTTAGCGCAAATGTTTTAACCCCGTTTGGCTTTGAAGTTTTTGTACTAACCTAAGCTAAAACTGTGTGGTTGTTGTACACACCTACAGAAAGTACTTTTTAAAATATTGGTGTTGAATCGCTGACTGTTAAAATGTACAAACATTTTGTATGAAGGTTCTTTATTTAAAAAAATTATTTGTAGAAGCTGAGTTGAACCTAAACTGTCTGTACTTTAGACTGCAACTTGTATTTTGATTTTTAAAAAATAATACAAAAACTGCTGAAATGTTTGATAGGCAGCTGATACTATTGTATTCTTTATTGATTTATAATTGTAGTTTTTATGCTCGTTTTATTCTTAGTATACTTTTAGCGTTGATTTTATTGTACAGCGCTTTGTGATTTTATGTCTGTGATAATAAGTGCTCTAGAAATAAACTTTACTTACTGTAACTCATCTAGTAGAACATGTCTAGTATAGACAGACGATCAATCTGCATGTCAGGACGAGCAGCAGCTGATGATGGATTTTACTAACGGCAGTTCATTACTGTCCCAATCAGCCACAACGGCAACACTTTACATCGTGAGTTTTAGTAAGGGCAGTTAAATGCTTTTTCTTTAAATGTAACGGAATATGCTCGTTTTCCCCCAGGTTTCAATGTAAAGGGTCTGAAAAAAGTTGTTGTTCTTGAAATTAATGTTTTAAAGACACAATTTGAGGACAGATACAAAGTGTGCTTGTGGCTTTAAATATTTTGGTAGCTTTAAATGTCTATGCAGCTAGTCTGTCCTAAAGTTGGTGTCACCACTGTTTCTTTTATACAGAAAAGGATTTGATTTCTCAGAATTCTTGAGATTTTAAGGCCCTAATCTTCTTAGACACTTTAAAGATGTTTGAGAAATAAATGTTAAAGACTGAAATGGGCACCAGAAGTAAGGAACCCACAGGTCCTTTCTTTGTTTGCCCTTTTTTCACATCTTGTTCTTATACCC
>JBBPBX010112547.1:0-10576 GCA_038048925.1 Garcialebias charrua
AACTGAGAGGTTGCACGCAGTTCAACCATGATGCAGTGAACATTCAAGGTATTCTTCTGTATCATTTCCATACTTAGAAATGTGCTTCTGCTTTCTTTGTTTTCACCATAAACTGAAAGGCTTTTGCCTGCAGGCAAGCCTTTGAATTCTCCATAGCTTTAATAGCCTGTGGGAATAATGGGTGTCCTGTACATTAAAAAAGCACTGATAAAGATACAAAGAGAAAAGCCTTGGTTGAGGTCTTTTTCCGCAGAGAGCTTGTGTCAAACGACAGGATTACAATAACACCTCAGGGGAGCCTCTTAGTGGAGCATTTACACAGCCTTGATCCACCAGCTATGATGAACATGTGAGCATGTGGTGAAGAACACACAATGGCGTCAATTTTATGAACGTGTGTGCACAATGCTTGGTTTTCCCTTTCGGTCTCACGAGAGAACTAACCCTGCCTGAGTGAATAATTTCTCTCCACACTTGCCCTGAATCATAGCTGTCATTTCTACCCATCAGTCAATGTCATTTCTTCTAGGCAAGCATTCTAATGCACTCTGCATTCAGCCTCATGGAGGGATTCAACTGAAGACGGACATCTCTAGAAATACTACCTGCTGAGCTCAAGGTTACACACAGAACAGGGGAACAGGCAGCATGATTGTTTAAAATATGAAGCATTCATTCACTTTGGCATATTTGTGCCACCTTCTAAACACCTTTCATTTTCAATCCACATTCCTCACATTTTACCCACAGGTTCAGAGTGCCTCAGCAGCTTTGAAACATCACAAATCACATCTGCACTATGATTTATGGTGAAAAGAAAGTCCACAGTGCTGCTTTCATCTTTCAGCTTTAATGATTACCCACTACTTAGCAAATTGTTGGGCAATAGTGTTTTTGTTTGTGTTTGTTAATGTGTCTGTCATGTTAGATAAAATATCTCATGAATCGATGGACACATTTTAAGGGAAATCTTGGAAAGTAAACATTGGGTGTACAGCTACAAAAAAAATTATAAATAATAAATAAATTTAGTCAACCCAATTCAAGATGGCCACCACAGCTAACTGTTATTGGCAAACATTGCTCACTCAATTGCTTTTACATATTTTGAGCTAAAGTGTGGGATAGTAGTAGCTGAGATCTTCAACCCATGTTACAAGTGCTAACTAGCCTGGCCCTCGCCATTCCTACGCAGCTCCGCTCAATTCTCATTTCCCTTCACTGCTGGGTCTGGGACTTGTCCCATAGACAAGGATATCTCCGGTAGATTTTTGACCGGACCAATCAGAGAACAGAAGGCGGAGTTTTGAACGACGTCGACTGACGTCGTCATTCAAAATGGCTGCCGCCACGAAGGAATTTTCAATAAAACAAGGTAAAAAACTATTATTTCTCTGCTGATAAAAAATGTATTTCTTAGCTAACGTTATATCAGAAGTGTTCCTGAGCAATCAGAGAGCAGAAGGCGGAGTTTTGAACGACGTCGACTGACGTCGTCATTCAAAATGGCTGCCGCCACGAAGGAATTTTCAATAAAACAAGGTAAACTATTATTTCTCTGCTGATAAAAAATATATTTCACCGCTGACGTTATATCAGAAGTGTTCCTGAGCTTAACAGTTCCTAAATCAATTCACGAAATGGTCAAATCTGCTGGATTTAAATAGTTTCGGTTTGACATTTTCCAAACAGCCTCGGGTGCGCTACGAAAATAAATGATAAAAAATCGAATTTTATCTCAAATGTTTCATCTAGGCCAACAGTCAGTAAATTAGAGACATATAATTACACACTGGTAGCAGAAAAAATATCCACCGAGTGGTTTCTGAGCTTTTTATCTGAATAGCCTGGACCTCGCCAGGCTAAACTAACAAAACTCCGCCTTCTGTTCTCTGATTGGTCCATTCAAAAATCTAACGGAGAAATCGCTGTCTATGGGAGAGATGCCAGACCCTAGTACAAAGCGAAGTGAAGGACATGGGTCTGGTATCAACCAGGCTAAGTGCTAACAGACAGGTCAAGATATTTCCTTAAAACTGCAATTAACTATTGATGGTAACCCCGCGTGTCTGTTTGCAAATTACTTAATGAACCTCAAGATGGATTGTAATGAAACTTGCTGGACATGTTCATTAGGTGAACATCTGCAAATGATGTGCATGTGGAGCCAATCCAATTTAAAATAGCCTCCACAGTCTACTAACCTAAAAAAAATGGCTGGAATTCTCTGTTTTGGAATTCTCTGACAGTGTTGAAAGGTGTAAATTTTACAATGCAACTGTGTCAGTTACAATAATTTTCTCAAAATCTTGCAGAGTATAGGTCAACTTTTATAGTTAGTCCAATTCAAGATGGCAACTCCTGCTGATAAGCTTATCAAGACCAAATCTAGTTAGGACACTTTAAATTTGACTAACGTTTAGCTAAGAATTAATATGCTAGTATCTGAGTTATACAAAACACATTCTCGTCTTCTTTCAGCTTTTCCCTCTACAGGGGTTGCTATAATAGTTCCAGAAACTCGCCTTAAGCGCAGGGGTGACAGGGCGTTCTCTGTGGCAGGCCCAAGACTCTGGAACGAGTTACCGCTGCTCATCAAACAGGCCCCCTCCCTCTCGGTTTTCAAATCCCGGTTAAAAACTCACTACTACTCCATCGCTTTCAATGCCAGCTGATTTGTATTGGATCGTTTGATTTATGATCTGCAATGTTTTTATGTTTTTCGTGTTGTACTTCATTGTCTGTGTTGCCTGTTGCGTGTTTGTTTGTCCAGCACTTTGGTGTGGACTTGTTCCTGTTTAAAGTGCTTTATAAATAAAATGGTATGGTATGGTAATGGTATGGTATAATGACTCCTCCATCTCATTCTGTTCTCTGTCCTCACTTTCAACTACTTCCATATATTCTCTAACAATATCCATATACTGTACCTCCTTGTTGGTCTTTGTCTTTTTCCTGGCAGCTGCATTTCTAACATCCTTCTACCAATACCTGTATACCCACTGTCCCTCCTCTGGACATATTCAAACCATCTGTCTGGTCTTTCTAATTCCAAGTTTTTCAACTTTTGTTGTACCTCTGATCCTAAGGAGAACCTCAACATTCTTATTTCTGTTACTTCCAGTTCTTTCTCCAGTATTTTTGTCAATGACACTGTCTCCAGACCATACAACATAGATGGTCTCACTACTGTCTTATAGACTTTTCCTTTGACATTTGCTGACACCCTTTTTTCACAAGTCACTCCTGAACCTTTTCTCCATCCACTTCATCCTGTCTGGACTCTCTTTTTCACCTCTTTACCACATTCCCCATTTTCCTAAACAGTGGACCCCAAGTATTTGAAGTCATGTACCTTGGTGACTTCTGCTCCTTGTAACCTCACTGTTCCACCTGCCTCCCTTTCATTCACACATACTCTGTTATACCACAGTTGACATTCATTCCTCTTCTTTCAAATGCATCTCTACCTCTCTAAGTTCTCATCCACAAGTTTCTCACCACAGATCACAATAGCCGTGTTTCCATCAAGGTTTCTAGATGCGCATTTTGAAGTATCGCAGCAGAAAAGCTTAATGGAAACGGCAAAATGCGAAGTTACTTCCTCAAATTCGCCAAAAAGTTTATACGCTCGCTTGAGGTGGTTTTTGGGATCTTCGAAAATGAGCAGATGCGCAAAACGACAGATGGAAACAGATTTGCCGACTCAGTTCTGCCGTAGCGAACATTCACGTCATGTGACTGATCAGCTGTTTCCGCTCCGGACAACATGTAACATCGCTAAAACTAGTTGGCATGACAGAATAAATACAACTTGCCCGATAGCAACACATACCTGAAATATTCTCTCCATTTTGACGAGATGTGTGGCCGGGTTCTGTTTTCAACCGCTACTTCCTGTTTACTGTAGACATGCGTAACGCTGACGTCTGACGTAATGACGCTGACGTCTGACGTAATGACGCTGACGTCTGACGTAATGACGCTGACGTCTGACGTAATGACGCTGTGCGTGGCCCGGTAGATGCGATTCAAGCCAGTTGATGGAAACACTTCTGCTTCGCATTAATTTGTATTTACATATTTGCGAGATTTCAAAAATTAGCTCAAATTTTGAAATGAAAATGGATGGAAACACGGTTTGTGTCATTGGCAAACATCTTAGTCCATGGGGATTCCTACCTGACCTCATCTGTTAGTCGGTCCATCACCAGAGCAAACAAGATGGGGCTCAGAGCTTATCCTTAATGCAATCCCACCTCCTCCGTGCAGCTATTTGTCACTCCTACAGCACATCTCACCACTGTGCTACTGTTCTCATGTATGTGCTGTACCAGTCTAAAATACTTCTTTGCCATTGTATATTTCCTCAAGCAATACAACATTTCCTCCCTTGACACTCTAGCATTTGCTTTTTTCAAATTCACAAAGACACAATTAACTTCTTTCTGACCCCATCTGTACTTCTCTATCTGCATCCTGAAACCAAAGATGGCCTCTGTGGTGCTCTTTCTTGACATGCAACAACACCGTTGCTCAAGAATCATCACCAATCGTCTAAGACTAGCTTTCACAATTCTCTCCCAGATCTTCATTGCACGACATCTTGCTAAAACTCTGTACCTCACCCTTGTTCTTAAAAATGGGCACCAGCACACTTCTTCTCCATTCCTCAGGTATTTTCTCACCCTCAAGAATGCCATTGAATATTTGAGTCAAAAACCTCACTATAATCTCTCCCAGACATTTCCAAACCTCCACTGGCATGTCATCAGGTCCTAGTGCCTTCCCTTCTTTTCAGAGCTTTCCAAACTTCACCCTCACTAATTTTTCCTACTTCAAGATCTACTGTTTATATGACCGCTACTGTTCTTTCTCTTTCTTTCTCTTCATTCATTATATCTTCAAAGTACTCCTTCCATCTTCTCATCACACTCCTTACTTGTTAGAACATTACCATTCCTATCTTTAACAAGCCTAATCTGCTACAGATCTTTTCCAGTCTGATCCCTCTGTCTTGCCAATCGGTGCAAGCCATTTTCACCCTCTTTATTGTCCAGCCTCATACATCTCATCATACATTATCTGTTTTGCCTTTGCTACCTTACTCTTTGCTCTACGTTGAATCTCCTTATATTCCTTTCACCTCCCTTCAGTCCTCTCACTGTCAAATTCCTTCTTGGCTAACTAATCTCACTGTATCCCGGTACAATGACAATAAAGGTGATTCTGATTCTAATCTCTTTCTTAGATTAATATCCTGCACTTCACTATTCCACCACAATGTTTTCTTATAATTGTTTTGCTGTCCAGATGACACAGCAAGTACCTTCCTAACGGTCTCTCTAATTACTGTTGCCGTAGTAGCCCAGTCAACTGGAATTTCTTTCTTCCTACCCAAAGCCTTTGACAGCTCCTCTCTGAACTCCTCCCAACATTCTTCTTTCCTCAGCTTCCCCCATTTGGCCTTCTTTCTGATTTTACTTTTTTCTCTTCTTCACAACAACAATCATTCTAAACACAACTATCTGATGCTGTCTGGCCACGCCCTCCCCTGCCACAACCTTACAGTCCCCAATCTCCCTCAGGTTTCATCTTCTACACTGACTGTAGTTGACCTCCATTCTCCTTCCTCCACTCGTATAGGTCACTCTATGTCCCTCCCTCTTTAAGAAATAAGTGTTGACTACAGTCATTACAGTCTCTTGGAAAAATCCACCACCATGTGTCCTTCTTGGTTTATTTCCTTGACACCAAACTTACCCATCAATTCCTCAGGCCCTCTGTTTCCTTCCCCAACATGTCCATTCAGGTCTGCTCTGATCACAACTCTCTCCTCCCTGGGAATACTCTCTATCACTTCATCCAGATCCTTCCAAGGTTCATCTTTCTCATCTATGTCATATCCAAGCTGTGAAACATAACAACTGACAACATTTAGCACCATACCTTTTACTTTTACCTTCAAACACATCACCCTTTCTGACACTATATTTTCACATCTACTACATTGTTTGCCAACTCCTCGCTCAGGACCACACCTACTCCATTTTTATTTCTATGTACATCATAGTAAAAACAGTTTAAACCTTGCTCCAATGCAGCAAGCCTTGCTGCCCTTTGACTTGGTCTCTTGGACACATAAAACATATACCTTCCTTCTCTGCATCATGTCAGCCTGGTCTCGACCTTTTCCTGTCATTTTCCCCGTGTTTAGAGTTGCCACCCTCAATACTACACTCTTGACTTTCCACTTCTCCCTCGGTTTCCTGACACATTTCCCTCCCCATCGTCTTCAACTAATAGTAGCACAATTGTCGCCAGTACTTTGCCTCAACCAATTTGTTATGGTGTTGCTTAGATAAACTTGCATGCTAGTTTTGGCAAAGGTGTTTTAAATCAGATGCCTTTCCTGACACAATCCTCACCATGTCCCCATACTTGGGACCAACACAAGAGATACACTGGCTTGTTCACAATATTGGCTGATTTTACAACACATTCTCTGAGAGTAAGATATGATCAATATTGCATGAGATTATGCATAGTATTATTTGTAAAGTTCAATCAAAAATATATAACGAGTATTTTTCAGTGTAAGCAAATTTTTGCTCAAAGCCCTCTCAAAAAAGGCGGTGGGCAACATGCACGTGGTCAAGAAACACAATGCCTTTATTTGGGATACTGGGATAAGTCGATCCCCCTCTGTGAAAATTTCAAGGAATGTTGCATATCACTCAATATATCCAAACTTTTTGACTCTCCCACTGGACCAAACAAAAACGGTCCTGAAAAATCTTCCATCTTAGGCTTGTTTCTAACAAATACACCTCACAAATTCCCATGTACAGGTATATTTGCAGACATTTTGAGAGATCATTGTGTAATAGCAGCTCTCAGAGATATTAAACTTCCATCTTCTAAGCCCAAATGAATTTAAAAAAGGGATTTGAAATGTTTTTGTGAACAGTCATTCCTCTGGGATCTATCTCACTTTGACTGGCAGCGTATTCTACTAACCAATGACATGAACTGGAACTATTTATATGGTAGTTTAATTTATTTTGTGACCAAACATGCTCCTTTTTGCCAATTCAGAATAAAGGGGCATGACAGTCTCTGGTTTACCTGTACTCCTGAACTAGCTGACCTACAGCACAAGAGAGACCATCTTTGGGCCGCAGCGAAAAATCTGGCTCAAACACTGATTGATTGAATTTTTGGCAGCTGAGGAATAAATGCACAACTGCCATCAAGGCTGCAAAACGTTTTTTTTATTTTTATTTTTTATGTCAGACCTCCAAAAAATCTAAACGACCCTGGAAAACCATCAAATCTCTCTCAGCCCCCCTTATCATCTAACTTCCCACCACACCTTCTCGTTAACTCTGTTCCTGTGTCAAATATGGTAAATGGTAAATGGAGCTTATTTATATAGCGCTTTCCAGCCCCTTATGAGGGGCCCCAAAGCGCTTTACAATACCAACCATCCACCCATTCATACACACATTCATACACCGGTAGCGGCAGACTGCCTTGCAAGGCGCTTTCCAGTCCTACCGGGAGCAACTCGGGGTTAAGTGTCTTGCCCAATGACACATGGTGTGGGGAACCGGGATTCGAACCGCCAACCTTCCGATCGGGGGACGACTGCCATTACCACTATGCCACGGCCGCCACAAATAAGCAGAAGATCCTGAACTGTTTCAACAAACATTTTGTTCTAGTTCATTATTTGACACAGTTACTAATGGAAAGTCAGCCACTTTACCTATTAACCAAACTTCTACGAATCAAATACCTCCTACAAGTCAATCCTCAGTTAATCCACCTTCTCTCTCTCTCCATTCTCAGTCAGTGAGGTAAATAAACTGTTAAAATGTCTTGATCCTAAAAAAATCTGAAGGTCCAGATGAACTTGCACCTTATTTCTTAAGCCTGGCTGCTCATACCATCACAGTCCATGTGACCCACATCTTTAACCTGTCCATAAGCCAAAACTCCATTCCAGATGCTTGGAAAACAGTCTTTGTTCTTCCTTTGCTGAAGGGAGGTGACCTCAGCTCACTGAAAAACTATCGACCAATCTATAAACTCTACATTTTAGACAAGGTTCTAGAAAAACAGATAAACTCTCTAATCAAAACGTGTTTGGACTCATTTAACATCTTACCTCTCCATCAATCTGGTTTCAGGAAACAACACAGCACAACGACTGCTTCACTGAAGGTCCTTAATGACGTTGAAGCATTGGATGCTAAGGACTATTGTGCTGCACTTTTCTTAGACCTGTATAAAGCTTTTGACACTGTGGATCATAACATCTTGTGTCATAAGCTCTCAGAAATCAGTTTCTCAGATCACACCATTGGTTGGTTATCTAACTATCTTTCCGATCGGAGGCAATG
The DNA here is from genome assembly GCA_038048925.1 of Garcialebias charrua. NCBI lineage: Eukaryota > Metazoa > Chordata > Actinopteri > Cyprinodontiformes > Rivulidae > Garcialebias > Garcialebias charrua. The sequence continues at coordinate 8,409 of JBBPBX010112547.1, forward strand.
TGTTCAACATAAGGGTACTTTTTCCAGTTATTTAACAGTCAACAATGGTGTACCACAAGGCTTAGTCTTAGGACCCACCCTCTTTGCAATCTACATAGGTAATGTAGGTCAGAGCATCTCTGATGCATCCTTACATTTCTATGCTGACGACACACTTGTTTACTGTCGAGCTAAAACAGTTGCTAAGGCTTTCCAGCTTTTGAAATCCACTTTTGACATCATCCAGCCAGATTTGTTCCTTCTCAAACTTGTCTTAAATACTGATAAAACCAAAGGGAAGCTTTTTCAAACAGGAAGGCGGTCCCAGCAGTTCTTTCTCTGATGTTATCCTCAAATGGTTTCTCTATTGAGTTTGTTGATTCCTATCCACAGTATTCCTACGCCCCATGACGCTTTGCGCGAAATGTGCACACGACTTCCGGTTGACCGGAAACACCGTTTGTTTACATGCGAGTAATACAGTTGAAGACAGTCCAAACTTTGTTGTTTTAGTTCATTAAAAATGTGGGAACACCACTCGTTTTGTTAAAAGAGGAGGGACAAATAAAAAGAAATTACAGATGTTACCTGATCGCGCAGACATAATTTAAAAATACATAAATAGCGAACGCGTTTGCTCCGGCCTCTCGGCTAAGGTTTATTAGCAGCTATCTCGGCTAAAAATACCGGTCGCGTCTGAGATCTATCGTTTTAAGACAGTAAATCTTCCAAAACTCTCATTAATAAACCCTCCCCGAATAAAAAGATGTTACCTGATCGCGCAGACATAATTTAAAAATACATAAATAGCGAACGCGTTTGCTCCGGCCTCTCGGCTAAGGTTTATTAGCAGCTATCTCGGCTAAAAATACCGGTCGCGTCTGAGATCTATCGTTTTAAGACAGTAAATCTTCCAAAACTCTCATTAATAAACCCTCCCCGAATAAAAAGATGTTACCTGATCGCGCAGACATAATTTAAAAATACATAAATAGCGAACGCGTTTGCTCCGGCCTCTCGGCTAAGGTTTATTAGCAGCTATCTCGGCTAAAAATACCGGTCGCGCCTGACATATATCATTTTAAGACAGTAAATCATCCAAAACTCTCATTAATAAACCCTCCCTGAATAAAAAGAAATTACAGATGTTACCTGATCGCGCAGACACAGCCATAGAGAAGGATGCAGGAACACTCTTTCTTTGTTTTGGGTCCGTGTTGAAAACACTGTTGTTTTAGCCAAAGATTTAGCTTGGTCCGGTTGTTGGTGCAGCCGCGAACAGCACAGCAGGTACCTGAACCCCGGTAGGACATTTCAGTAAACGTTCCGTTTAAACAAAAGCTGTGTTTGCTCCGATAAAATGAATGAAAATAACTTTCAAAAACACCCGCGATCCATACTCCGCCTATGGAATATAGGCACTTCCGGTGTCGGACAGGAAGTACAATGCACATTCGCTTCTACAGTGACACCCTCAGGAATACTGTGGATATCCTATAAATATTTGGGTATCCTGGTCGATTGGCATCTCTCTTTTAAGCTCCACATGGAAAACCTAGTAAAGAAACTGAAAGTTAAACTGGGTTTATTTTTCAGAAACAGATCCTGTCTAACTCTGAATGCTAGGAAACGCTTTGTAACTGTGACTTTCCTTCCCTCCATTGATTACGGTGACATTATCTACATGAACGCTCCTGCAAGCACCCTGCAGATGTTGGATGTTTTCTATCTTGGTGCACTAAGATTCTTAACTAGCTGTAATTATCATACCAACCATTGCACCCTGTATTCACTGGTTAACTGGACATCATTAACTTAATGCACACTCTTCCACTGGTACATTTTCATCTTTAAATCACTTCTTGGTCTGCTGCCTTCATACAACTCCTCCTACATGTCTCTGTGTGAGTGCAGCTACAGCGTGCCCTCTCAGGACATGATTACCTGCAGCGTTCCCTCAGTGAGGACTGAACTTGGCAAAAGGGCCTTCTCCTACTCCGTTCCTGCTTCCTGGAATATCTTACAAAAAGATCTGAAGCTCTCGAACTTGACCTATTTAAATGGCTTTAAAGGTATTGTGACATGATTTTGTAAATTTGAATATTTGTCAGAACATATATATCTTATATCATTGAGCTCTGGTCGTTTTTGCATAATAAATTATAAATATATTAAAATTTCATTCCAAT
>JBBPBX010112550.1:0-10576 GCA_038048925.1 Garcialebias charrua
ACATTATAAATGTCATAATTGTAATCTTGTAAATGAGTAAAAAGTCTCAAAATTGTAGCTCAATTAATTTTGGAGTTATAGAGCAAACTGTGTATAAAGATATTTCTGTTTCAGGATTTTTTAGGCGTGTTTTAAATGTGACCGCGTTTCGTCACGCGGTCTTCTTAAGTATAGCCCCACCCCCTGCAGCTCCAGCCGTATAAATTCGCCTCGGTGGAGCCGTTCACTCGCGAATCGCAGATAGCATCAGATAGCAATAGCATAGATATTTTGTTCATTGTTAGCTAGCTAATCAATTATGCCTCGTTCGTGCATCTTCCCTGGATGTCGCAATGGTCAGGGCACCCGTACAAATCATAACGTGTTTTTATACCGCGTGGTTTTATACCGAGTATCTGTAATGCCTGGATAGGTCAATGGAAAAAGCGTTCGCCTTCCGTCCCAAACCTTATGGGTTCAATTCCCGCATGGTACAACTTTTTTTTATTTTTTATTCATTCCAGATTAAAAACACACAAGAAAACTATTTACAAAAACAGCGTAACTCTTGGAAAAAGTAGCTGCTGTTACAGACAGAACTCAGATAAAAACAGAGCAGGTTTACTGGCTCTGCTCCTGTCTGCCTCTCCACACACAGCTCAGCTGCAGGCCGCAGTACTGCGCTGAAACCACGCCCACGCGCTGACACGCCCCCACAGTTCCAGACCAAGGGAAAATTATGTTTTTTCATGATTTTTGAGACTTAATTTTATAAGGAAAACAATGTTTTTAATCAGTCAGATTTATATGGGTGATTAATAACACATATTTATGCCGTGTGACAAACTAAAACCACACATTGAAATTTACTTTACACGGTCTTTAAGGGAGCAAGGAGTAGACCGAAGCTTTTATTAAGCTTTTATTATTAAACCGTCCACACTTGTTCATTCAGAAAACATTTATGCACGATTATGGCCGCTTATGTTTTCACGTATTTAACCTGTACAAATGAGAAGATCAGGCTAGAAAACGCAAAGTAGAAGTGTTTATCCCTGCTGAGGAAAGTAACCAGCTCTTAATTAGACCTGTGAGTTAATAATTAAGCTTTTATTAAGCTTCAGATTGAAAACAGCCACCTTTTCACGAGTGCAAAACAATCTATCTGCAGCTGTGTTATGGAGGTACAAGAATGAATCAATTTATTCATCTTATGCTTCTGACTGTGTACAGTTTCATTAACATTCATACTGTACAAAACCTGTGATCTTAATGAAGTACTGTACAGCTCTTCTTGTGTTGTGCGGTGGAAACTACAGTTTTTCTAAGACAGTATTTTCCATGTTTCCCCTCTTCATTCATTTTATGTTGCTGTTATTAGGATAATTTTGGAGAAGATGGGCCTGCATGACAAGGTAAATCCTCTGCAGACAAAAAAGATATAGGATAATCTAAAAAAATAAATACAAAGTATGTGTAATGAAGAATATAATTTTTACGTGCAGCTGTTAATACATGTAAAGTTTTTTTTTAAATGTTTGTTGCTCTTTTTGCCAACTTAGGACAGACCTTCCACTGCCCCTCCTGTCCTAACTGTCTCCATCACTGAGGACACTCCAGGTCCAAGCGCAGCAGCGGGTGAGCCAGGGCTGAGGAACGGAGACGGGGAAGAAAGAGGCAGCAGGACAGAGAGGATGATTTATTTCAGTTCATCAGAAGAGATGAAGCAGCAGAGAGAAGAACAAATGTAAGTAGAGACAGAATGGAGAGACTTTTCACAATTCTCAAAAGAATGAGCAAATAAATGAATTAATTTATTGTATTTTTATGTTCTTGATGTAACCAGTGGCACCTGTTGGTGCTCTCCATCACTGATTGAAAGGCAAGCAGATAAAGGAGCAGGTGTGGCCTTTCAGAAAAGTTTGTCAGAGCTCTGATTGTTCTTCTGCTGTTGGGGTGTGTGGTAAGAAATCACTTTATCATGATCTGGTGGTTTTAAAAACTCAAGGTATCTCTCCTAATGTGTTGTTTGGACTGTGGTTTTATTTTATTTTTATTTTATAAAAAAAATACAGTTGAATGAAAAGAAATTATTTAAAGCTGTTATGCTGATGAAGACAGACATCTAGTGGTCAAATGGAGCAACAGCATGGTAAGGTTTGGTTCATGCTTTGCATATTGTAGGAGATGACATCCCGAGCGAATCGCGGTTAAGAGGTAGGATAAAGAATCGCGGTGGTAAGAGGTAGGATAAAGGTGTATAACAGTTCATGCACCGCTAGTTGGCAGTCTAGTTAAATTGTTAAATTTAATTAGCGGTTTAGAATTTAGCTTCCCCTAATTTTCATAAGACATTAGTGCTTTTGAAATTGCGGACCTAAATAAATAAATTAGTGCTTTAAAAATAGCGGAACTAATTTTTGGATTAGCGCTGCCCAGCACTGGGAACGTAGATCGATCGGTAAATTGAGAGCTTTGCCTTTTGACTCAGCTCTCTCTTCACCACGACAGACCGGTACAGCGCCCGCTTCACTGCGGACACTGCACCTATCCGCATATCGATCTCACGCTCCAGTTTTCCCTCATTCGTGAACAAGACCCCGAGATACTTAAACTCCTCCACTTGGGGCAGGACCTCCTCCCCGACCCGGAGAGGGCATGCTACCCTTTTCCGGCTCAAGACCATGGCCTCGGATTTGGAGGAACTGATCCTCACCCCGGCCGCATCACACTCGGCTGCAAACCGAAACAATTATACATATAATACAATAAAAAAAATGTAAATAAAATAAAATGAAAGGTGGCAGAAGAAGAACTAGTCTTATGAAAACTGCCCCTTTTTACTTAATTCTAATGTAAATCAAATTATATATAAAAAATGTAATTCACAAAGACAATAACAATCTAGCTAAATTAAAAACATAAAAACTCAAAATGCTGGTGAAGATTCTCAGTCGTCCAGGACATGATAAAATCAAAAAAGGCGTTCAATACAAGATCAACTGGACTTTATTTGACAAACTAGAAAGTTCCTGGAGAAACTTCGAAGGGGGCTGCCAGGCTACTGCCCGCTAGCAACCATCCTGAATACAAATGGCTCCAAATGTTCATAGCATACATCACAGAGCTAAATTAAAGTCTTGAAATGATAGTAAAAGGTGTTTGGGTTCACTTTCAGCTAACATTACACCAAATTTCAGCTAAATAGCATTAAAAATGGCCGAATTATGGTGTTTTTTATCTTTTAGATAAGGCGGCCATCTTGGATTTTTTAATTTTTAATCAGGGTTTATTAGAGCTCATTCTCAGCTACTAAGTTGCCCAAGTTTTGTCTCAATAGCTCTAAAAATGGCCGAGTTATGGCATTTTTTGTCATTTAGCTATGGCGGCCATCTTGGATTTTTATTTTTGTTTTTTGTACGTGATAGAGAATGTCGTCAGCTACAACATCACCAAATTTCAGCTCTCTATGTATAAAGATGGCCGAGTTATGACATTTTTTCTTCTTAGCTATGGCGGCCATCTTGGATTTTTATTTTTGGTTTTGGTACGTGATAGAGGATGTCTTCAGCTACAATCTCACCAAATTTCAGCTCTCTATGTATAAAGATGGTCGAGTTAAAGCCATTTGAATGTAGCTATGGCGGCCATCTTGGATTTTTATTTTTGGTTTCCGTACGTGATAGAGGATGTCTTCAGCTACACCCTCACCAAATTTCAGCTCTCTATGTATAAAGATGGCCGAGTTATAGCCATTTGAAAGTAGCTATGGCGGCCATCTTGGATTTTTGATTTTGATATGGAATATGATAGGAAACATTGTCAGCTATCACCATACCAAGTTTCAGCTCAATATCACTAAAATTGACCATTTTACAGTATTTTGACTTTTTTGCGTTGTCGGCCATCTTGGAAATTGGATTTTCAATTGAAATTTATTAGGGATCATTGTCAGCTACCCATTTGCCAAATATAAGTTCCATATCTCCATCAAAATGGCCGCTTCACCTAATTTGCTTGTTCAAATGGCCGATTCACCTAATTTGCTTGTTTGATTCAAAATGGCCGACTCACCTAATTAGCTGGTTTGATTCAAAATGGTCAACTCACCTAATGAGCATGTTTGATTCAAAATGGCCACCTCACCTAATGAGCATGTTTGATTCAAAATGGCCTCCTCACCAAATGATCTTGTTTGATCCAAAATGGCCGCCTCACCTAATGAGCTAGTTTGATTCAAAATGGCCACCTCACCTAATGAGCTTGTTTGATTCAAAATGGCCGACTCACCTAATCAGCTAGTTTGATTCAAAATGGCCGACTCAACTAATTAGGTAGTTTGATTCAAAATGGCCGACTCACCTAATGGCCGACTCACCTAATGAGATAGTTTGATTCAAAATGGCCGACTCACCTAATGAGCTTGTTTGATTCAAAATGGCCGACTCACCTAATGAGCCTGTTTGATTCAAAATGGCCACCTCACCTAATGAGCTTGTTTGATTCAAAATGGCCGACTCACCTAATAAGCTTGTTTGATTCAAAATGGCCGACTCACCTAATGAGCCTGTTTGATCCAAAATGGCCACTCACCTAATGAGATAGTTTGATTCAAAATGGCCGACTCACCTAATAAGCTTGTTTGATTCAAAATGGCCGACTCACCTAATGAGCCTGTTTGATTCAAAATGGCCACTCACCTAATGAGCATGTTTGATTCAAAATGGCCGACTCACCTAATGAGCTAGTTTGATTCAAAATGGCCGACTCACCTAATGAGCTAGTTTGATTCAAAATGGCCGACTCACCTAATGAGCTAGTTTGATTCAAAATGGCCGACTCACCTAATTAGCTAGTTTGATTCAAAATGGCCGACTCACCTAATTAGCTAGTTTGATTCAAAATGGCCGACTCACCTAATTAGCTAGTTTCATCCAAAATGGCCGACTCACCTAATTAGCTAGTGTATTCAAAATGCCGACTATATAACCTAGTTATTGAACCAAGATGGCGCCCTGATTCAAAATGGCCGCCTCACCTAATGAGCTTGGTTGATTCAAAATGGCCGCCTCACCTAATTAGCTACTTTGATTCAAAATGGCCGACTCACCTAATTAGCTAGTTTGATTCAAAATGGCCGTCTCACCTAAGTAGCTTGTGTATTGAACCTGCCCTGTATATTGCCTTGTATATTGAACCAAGATGGCGCCCTGATTCAAAATGGCCGCCTCACCTAATGAGCTTGGTTGATTCAAAATGGCCACCTCAACTAATTATCTAATTTCATCCAAAATGGCCGCCTCATCTAATTAGCTTGTGTATTGAACCTACCTTGTATATTGCCTTGTATATTGAACCAAGATGGCGCCCTGATTCAAAATGGCCGCCTCACCTAATGAGCTTGGTTGATTCAAAATGGCCGACTCACCTAATTAGCTAGTTCTATTCAAAATGGCCGACTCACCTAACTAGCTTGTGTATTGAACCTGCCTTGTATATTGCCTTGTATATTGAACCAAAATGGCGCCCTATGTAACTCAGTTTCTCTGAAAAGTTAAGTCCCATTCATTTCCTATGGGAAATTTACGATTTTTGTTAGCAAAATATTTCGCGATGGTAACTCCGATTGCTTAGAAAAGTAATAGCACACATCTCGGAGTCGGGCCGGTCGTTTTGATATAACTTATGTGGGGGTGCACGTTACGGTACGAGCCGCATTAATGTTGATGGATGAATAATAAATAATAAATAAATAAAGAAACCCTTATTGGGTGGATAACAATAGGTTGCTTCCAAGCATTTACAATGCATTGGCAGCCCCCAACTAGAAAGTTCCTGGAGAAACTTCGAAGGGGGCTGCCAGGCTACTGCCCGCTAGCAACCATCCTGAATACAAATGGCTCCAAATGTTCATAGCATACATCACAGAGCTAAATTAAAGTCTTGAAATGATAGTAAAAGGTGTTTGGGTTCACTTTCAGCTAACATTACACCAAATTTCAGCTAAATATCATTAAAAATGGCCGAATTATGGTGTTTTTTATCTTTTAGATAAGGCGGCCATCTTGGATTTTTTAATTTTTAATCAGGGTTTATTAGAGCTCATTCTCAGCTACTAAGTTGCCCAAGTTTTGTCTCAATAGCTCTAAAAATGGCCGAGTTATGGCATTTTTTGTCATTTAGCTATGGCGGCCATCTTGGATTTTTATTTTTGTTTTTTGTACGTGATAGAGAATGTCGTCAGCTACAACATCACCAAATTTCAGCTCTCTATGTATAAAGATGGCCGAGTTATGACATTTTTTCTTCTTAGCTATGGCGGCCATCTTGGATTTTTATTTTTGGTTTTGGTAATTGATAGAGGATGTCTTCAGCTACAATCTCACCAAATTTCAGCTCTCTATGTATAAAGATGGTCGAGTTAAAGCCATTTGAATGTAGCTATGGCGGCCATCTTGGATTTTTATTTTTGGTTTCCGTACGTGATAGAGGATGTCTTCAGCTACACCCTCACCAAATTTCAGCTCTCTATGTATAAAGATGGCCGAGTTATAGCCATTTGAAAGTAGCTATGGCGGCCATCTTGGATTTTTGATTTTGATATGGAATATGATAGGAAACATTGTCAGCTATCACCATACCAAGTTTCAGCTCAATATCACTAAAATTGACCATTTTACAGTATTTTGACTTTTTTGCGTTGTCGGCCATCTTGGAAATTGGATTTTCAATTGAAATTTATTAGGGATCATTGTCAGCTACCCATTTGCCAAATATAAGTTCCATATATCCATCAAAATGGCCGCTTCACCTAATTTGCTTGTTCAAATGGCCGCTTCACCTAATTTGCTTGTTTAATTCAAAATGGCCGACTCACCTAATTAGCTGGTTTGATTCAAAATGGCCGACTCACCTAATTAGCTGGTTTGATTCAAAATGGCCGACTCACCTAATTAGCTGGTTTGATTCAAAATGGCCGACTCACCTAATTAACTAGTTTGATTCAAAATGGCCGACTCACCTAATTAGCTGGTTTGATTCAAAATGGCCGACTCACCTAATTAGCTGGTTTGATTCAAAATGGCCGACTCACCTAATTACTAGTTTGATTCAAAATGGCCGACTCACCTAATTAGCTAGTTTGATTCAAAATGGCCGACTCACCTAATTAGCTAGTTTGATTCAAAATGGCCGACTCACCTAATTAGCTAGTTTGATTCAAAATGGCCGACTCACCTAATTAGCTAGTTTGATTCAAAATGGCCGACTCACCTAATTAGCTAGTTTGATTCAAAATGGCCGACTCACCTAATTAGCTAGTTTCATTCAAAATGGCCGACTCACCTAATAAGCTAGTTTCATTCAAAATGGCAGACTCACCTAATTAGCTAATTTGATTCAAAATGGCCGACTCAACTAATTAGCTAGTTTGATTCAAAATGGCCGACTCACCTAAATAGCTAGTTTGATTCAAAATGGCCGACTCACCTAATTAGACAGTTTGATTCAAAATGGCCGACTCACCTAATTAGCTAGTTTGATTCAAAATGGCCGACTCACCTAATTAGACAGTTTGATTCAAAATGGCCGACTCACCTAATTAGCTAGTTTGATTCAAAATGGCCGACTCACCTAATTAGCTAGTTTGATTCAAAATGGCCGACTCACCTAATTAGCTAGTTTGATTCAAAATGGCCGACTCACCTAATTAGCTAGTTTGATTCAAAATGGCCGACTCACCTAATTAGCTAGTTTGATTCAAAATGGCCGACTCACCTAATTAGCTAGTTTGATTCAAAATGGCCGACTCACCTAATTAGCTAGTTTGATTCAAAATGGCCGACTCACCTAATTAGCTAGTTTGATTCAAAATGGCCGACTCACCTAATTAGACAGTTTGATTCAAAATGGCCGACTCACCTAATTAGCTAGTTTGATTCAAAATGGCCGACTCACCTAATTAGACAGTTTGATTCAAAATGGCCGACTCACCTAATTAGCTAGTTTGATTCAAAATGGCCGACTCACCTAATTAGCTAGTTTGATTCAAAATGGCCGACTCACCTAATTAGCTAGTTTGATTCAAAATGGCCGACTCACCTAATTAGCTAGTTTGATTCAAAATGGCCGACTCACCTAATTAGCTAGTTTGATTCAAAATGGCCGACTCACCTAATTAGCTAGTTTGATTCAAAATGGCCGACTCACCTAATTAGCTAGTTTGATTCAAAATGGCCGACTCACCTAATTAGCTAGTTTGATTCAAAATGGCCGACTCACCTAATTAGCTAGTTTGATTCAAAATGGCCGACTCACCTAATTAGCTAGTTTCATTCAAAATGGCCGACTCACCTAATAAGCTAGTTTCATTCAAAATGGCAGACTCACCTAATTAGCTAATTTGATTCAAAATGGCCGACTCAACTAATTAGCTAGTTTGATTCAAAATGGCCGATTCACCTAATTAGCTAGTTTGATTCAAAATGGCCGACTCACCTAATTAGCTAGTTTGATTCAAAATGGCCGACTCACCTAATTAGCTAGTTTGATTCAAAATGGCAGACTCACCTAATTAGCTAGTTTGATTCAAAATGGCCGACTCACCTAATTATCTTGTTTGATTCAAAATGGCCGACTCACCTAATTAGCTAGTTTGATTCAAAATGGCCGACTCACCTAATTAGCTAGTTTCATCCAAAATGGCCGTCTCATCTAATTAGCTTGTGTATTGAACCTGCCTTGTATATTGCCTTGTATATTGAACCAAGATGGCGCCCTGATTCAAAATGGCCGCCTCACCTAATGAGCTTGGTTGATTCAAAATGGCCGCCTCACCTAATTAGCTACTTTGATTCAAAATGGCCGACTCACCTAATTAGCTAGTTTGATTCAAAATGGCCGTCTCACCTAAGTAGCTTGTGTATTGAACCTGCCCTGTATATTGCCTTGTATATTGAACCAAGATGGCGCCCTGATTCAAAATGGCCGCCTCACCTAATGAGCTTGGTTGATTCAAAATGGCCGACTCACCTAATTAGCTAGTTCTATTCAAAATGGCCGACTCACCTAACTAGCTTGTGTATTGAACCTGCCTTGTATATTGCCTTGTATATTGAACCAAAATGGCGCCCTATGTAACTCAGTTTCTCTGAAAACTCAAGGTCCCATTCATTTCCTATGGGAAATTTACGATTTTTGTTAGCGAAATATTTTGCGATGGTAACTCCGATTGCTTAGAAAAGTAATAGCACACATCTCGGAGTCGGGCCGGTCGTTTTGATATAACTTTTGTGGGGGTGCACGTTACGGTACGAGCCGCATTAATGTTGACGGAAGAATAATAAATAAATAAATAATAAATAAATAAAGAAACCCTTATTGGGTGGAGAACAATAGGTTGCTGCTTAATGCATTTACAATGCATTTGGCAGCCCCCAACTAGAAAGTTCCTGGAGAAACTTCGACGGGGGCTGCCAGGCTACTGCCCGTTAGCAGCCATCCTGAATACAAATGGCTCCAAATGTTAATAGCACATATCACGGAGCCAAATAAAATTCTTGAAATGATAGTAAAGGTGTTTGGGTTCATTTTCAGCTCCGATTACACCAAATTTCAACTAAATAGCATTAAAAATGGCTGAATTATGGTGTTTTTTCTTTTTAGCTAAGGCGGCCATCTTGGATTTTTATTTTCGTTTTTTGTACGTGATAGAGAATGTTGTCAGCTACAACTTCACCAAATTTCAGCTCTCTATGTATAAAGATGGCTGAGTTATGGCATTTTTTCTCTTTTAGCTATGTCGGCCATCTTGGATTTTTATTTTTGGTTTCGGTACGTAATACAGAATGTCTTCAGCTACAACCTCACCAAATTTCAGCTCCCTATGTATAAAGATGGCTGAGTTAAATCCATTTGAATGTAGCTATGGCGGCCATCTTGGATTTTTATTTTTGGTTTCCGTACGTGATAGAGGATGTCTTCAGCTACAACCTCACCAAATTTCAGCTTTCTATGTATAAAGATGGCCGAGTTATAGCCATTTGAAAGTAGCTATGGCGGCCATCTTGGATTTTTGATTTTGATATGAAATTTGATAGGAAACATTGTCGGCTATCACCATACCAAGTTTCAGCTCTATATCATTAAAATTGACCATTTTACAGTATTTTGACTTTTTTGCGTTGTCGGCCATCTTGGAAGTTGGATTTTCAATTGAAATTTATTAGGGATCATTGTTAGCTACCCATTTGCCAAATATAAGTTCCATATCTCAATCAAAATGGCCGCTTCACCTAATTTGCTTGTTCAAATGGCCGCTTCACCTAATTTACTTGTTTAATTCAAAATGGCCGTCTCACCTAGTTTGCTTGTTTGATTCAAAATGGCCGCCTCAACTAATGAGCATGTTTGATTCAATATGGCCGACTCACCTAATTAGCTAGTTTGATTCAAAATGGCTGACTCACCTAATTATCTTGTTTGATTCAAAATGGCCGACTCACCTAATTAGCTTGTTTGATTCAAAATGGCCGACTCACCTAATTAGCTAGTTTGATTCAAAATGGCCGACTCACCTAATTAGCTAGTTTGATTCAAA
>JBBPBX010112552.1:0-10576 GCA_038048925.1 Garcialebias charrua
CTGTGCTAACGTTTATGGCTAGCTGGTTGTGCTGGGTTACTTGGATAAATCCGCAGAGAACCCCGCTGTTTCAAGCCAAATTAACGCGGCCGAAGGATTTTATTGTGTGTTTTGTGTCCACCACTCGACGGTGAGTCGTTAGTTTTATGTATTTTGGTTACTTTTCATTAAATCTGTTGACTGTCTATAGAATCATGACATCTTCCGGGTCAGAGGTGAACTGGACGCTAACTCTGTGGCTAGCTGGTTGTGCTGGGTTACTTGGATAAATCCACAGAGAACCCCGCTGTTTCAAGCCAAATTAACGCGGCCGGAGGATTTTATTGTGTGTTTTGTGTCCACCACTCGACGGTGAGTCGTTAGTTTTATGTATTTTGGTTACTTTTCATTAAATCTGTTGACTGCCTATAGAATCTTGACATCTTCCGGGTCAGAGGTGAACTGGATGCTAACTCTGTGGCTAGCTGGTTGTGCTGGGTTACTTGGATAAATCCGCAGAGAACCCCGCTGTTTCAAGCCAAATTAACGCGGACGGAGGATTTTATTGTGTGTTTTGTGTCCACCACTCGAGGGTGAGTCGTTAGTTTTATGTATTTTGTTTACTTTTATGTAGAAATGCGGTGGCGAAACGCCAGTGTATTTGAGATTTAAAAGTGGTCTTAGGGATTAAAAGATCATTTTCTTTTTTGTTAATTTCGTGGCCGAATAGAATATATGTACGTAAAGTATTAAATAAATCCTTTGATTTTTGTAATTTCATCCTTTTAGGATCATTTTAGTTACTTTTCAGTTGGCAGTGTAGTGCAAATATTGCATAACGCTGCCGGCTACCAATTGTCGAATATAAATAGCGGATTAGATTAGCTTCCCCTAATTTTCATAAGACATTTGTGCTTTTGAAATTGTGGACCTAAAAAAATTAATAAGCGTTTTAGAAATTGTGGAACTAATTTTTTGATTAGCGTTGCCCACCACTGGTGAGAGACCTAATGAATGATAAAGCTCTGTATTTGTTGTATAACACAATCATTGTTCCACACTTAATCGATTGTATTGATGTTTGGGGGAAAGCGTGTAAAACAATCACAAAGCCTATTTTTGTATTACAGAAAAGAGCTGTAAGAATTATCACTAGAAAACATTACCGTCATCCATCTAGTACATTATTTTATCAACTGAAGTTATTGAAGTTCCATGATTTGGTAATTATAATATTTTATCAGTTCTGTATAGGGCTCAGTATAACACATTACCTTTAAATATCCAAATGCATTTTGTTAAAAGACAAAGTTGTTATAACCTTAAGGGAACAGAGATGTTTATAAAACCACAATTCAGAACTAGTTTGAAGGGACGTTCTACCTCAATCCAGGGAATTAGATTATGGAATGACTTGGAGAATGAAGTTAAAAATGCCAAGTCAATGTTTACATTTAAGAAAATGATCAAAATGAATTTGTTAAAAAAATATATATAAAATGACGTATTGTGTATTGTATTAGTTAGAAAATTAGAAAGAGTAAGTAATGTTGTACTGTTGGTGGAAGATTATTATTGTTTAATCTGATTAGAAAGAGTAAGTCATTTTGTACTGTTGGTGGAAGATTATTATTGTTTAATCTGATTGTTTGAAAAAAGGGGCAGATATAATAAGATTTATTCTTCTTTCTGCTACCTTTCATTTTTTTATATTTTGTACATTATCATTTATGGGATTGTCTTGTATTGTGTTTCTTTTGTAAAAAAAATGAACAAATTTAATAAACATAAACATAAATTGTAGAATTCTGAGACGGCTGTTTATCGACATTGTGTGGGTTTTGATGCAAGCCTTTTCCCAATCATGTTCACTGATATTTAATGATAGGTCCATATTCCATTTTATAAGCTTATTATTTGAGTTCTCTAACGAGTTAGAAATCAGCACATTATAAAAGTCTGAGATAATGCCCTTTCTTGATTTGTTCCGAATCATTAATTTTTCAAGCATTGTAAGGGGGGGGCTTGTTAAGGTTACTGTAGTTTGTTTTGACAAAGCTTCTTAATTGAAGAAATTTAAAATAATGCTTTTTATCTAACTTGAACTTGGTCTGTAATTCTCCAAATGACAAAAATGTATCCGAGTTTGATGGGTAAAGATTACCAATACTTTTTAAACCTTGCAATGCCCAAAGCTTAAATGTTCCATCTGCCCTACCTGAAGCAAACAGCTGATTACCCCATATTGGGCTAAATTGAGACATGCTGTTTGGCTCTACTAGATATTTTCTAACATCCTGCCAAATTCTAATCATATTTTTCAAAATAGGGTTTGTAGTATGTTTCTGTAGCTTCTTTAGAGCAGTGTTTTTCAACCTTTTTTGAGCCAAGGCACAGTGTTTTCATTGAAAAAATCCCGAGGTACACCACCAACCAAAATTGTAAACATAGATACACTGTATCTGCCTACATTACCACTACCGGTGTATGAATGTCTGAATGAATGGGTGGATGGCTGGTATTGTAAAGCGCTTTGGGGCTCCTCACAGGGGGCTGGAAAGCGCTATATAAATAAGCTCCATTTACCATTTACATTAAATATATAGTCATTCTTATCAAAGTGTCTTGAATAGGAATGAAATGAACACAAAAATGTATTTTTATCATGTTTTATATTTCTTATTTCAAAGTGCACTTAACATGAAATTGCACTTAACATGCCTTCAAATATACCTGAACAGTGCCACACCAATGTGGTCTTAAAATTAAAGAGGATGAAATTACACTTAACATGCCTTCAAATACACCTGAACAGTGCCACACCAATGTGGTCTTAAAATTAAAGAGGATGAAATTGCACTTAACATGCCTTCAAATACACCTGAACAGTGCTACCATTCTCTCTACATTTTACTCACTTAGTGTGAAACCTGTGCCTGTTTGGATGAACACAAAGCTGATATTCTGGCACGAATTGAAGAAAACACACACACAAAGCTCTTCCTCAACAGCTCTCAGTCTCTCTCTGCTTTTAGTTTTCATGGCAGTTAGGCTGGAGAAGCTCACTTTGCACAGATATGTTGTGGAAAATGGGAGCAATGTCAAAATAGCTAAAAGTAAATCCAAAAGAGATGTAAGCCTTACTGTACAGTCTCACGTTCACGGTTTCTGCCTTCTGATTTCCACTTGGGCCTTCATCTGGGTCCGTATTTTGTCCAGGGACCAGACCGGATTTAGTATTTTTTCTTTTGAAAAAGTTTTCCATCGCTGTTTGTTTGAGAAGATCCTCGCTGTTGGTTTGTTTTGCTCACTGCTCACGTCACGTTCATGCACCGCTACTTCTCTTGTTTTAATGTGCGACGCTATGCTCTATACTGCCACCTATCGCGCGGTAAGGAAATTACACCAGTTAATAAAAATTTCATAATTTACTAATTTTTCACGGCACACCAGACAATCTCTCGCGGCACACTGCTGTTCCGCGGCACACTGGTTGAAAAACACTGCTTTAGAGTATCTGAGTATAAAATAATCGAAGAGCTAAATTTAAATTATAAGACTCCATTTCTACCCAGTGAGGATTATCTTTATCTGCAAAATAGAACATACTAGTCCTTAATTGTGTTGCTCAATAGTAAAATTTAAAATTGGGAAACTTTAACCTCTGTCAAATGGTAAATAAAGCAAAGAAAGGCGTATCCTAGATCTTCCTTTGTTCCACAAAAAGCCCAAAATGATTTTTTTTTAACCAAATGAATAATTTAGAAGGAGGCGGGAGGGGAATGCTTTGAAAGAGGTATAATAGCTTTGGTAGTATACTCATTTTCAGAACATCAACTCTTCCCAATATGGATATAGGTAGGTTGGTCCAGTTGTCAAATGAGGCAGCTATTGTTTTCATTAGATGTTCGTAATTAGATTTGACAACCTGTTGGAGTTCCGGGAAGATCTGAATACCTAGATATTCAAAATTATCCACTACTTTAAATTGTTTAACCTCACTGATGGGATTAGTTCTTTCACCTTCATTTAACACCAGGATAGAAGATTTTGTATAGTTTACTCTGTAACCTGAGACTCTCCCAAATTCCTGGATCACTTCTATCACTGCCGGAATTGACTTTTTCAGATCTGTTAGAAATAAAATTACATCATCCGCAAATAAAGAGATTCTGTGTTCTGTGGGGCCCACTGTGATCCCGGGGATCTGTGAATGTAAACGAATAGCTGCTGCCAATGGTTCAATTGCCAGAGTGAACAACAAGGAACAAAGAGGGCATCCCTGGCGACAACCTTTCCTGATTTGAATTGCCTTTGAAAATATTTTGTTTGACATTATCTCTGCAGTTGGATTATTATATAATATTTTAACCCATTTAATAAAGTTACCTCCACAACCAAACCTTTCCAATATGCTAAAAAGATAGCGCCATTCGACCCTATCAAAAGCCTTTTCGGCATCCAAAGAGAGAAGAGCTGTATCTGTAGTGTTCTTTTTGGGCCAAATAATATTCAGGACCCTTCTAATATTGTGATATCCTTGCCTCCCAACTATAAACCTAAAACTATAAACTATCATGAAAGACCTCACTCATCCAGCACACTCACTCTTTGCCCCACTCCCCTCAGGACGGAGGTTGAGGAGCATCAAGTGTAGAACCACTAGACTGAGGAACAGCTTCTACCCTGAGGCTGTTAGACTCATGAATAAATAAAAATAAAATTAAAATAAACACTGCAAAATATCACATCATGCTGATGCTGATATGTTTTCTTGTTGCTGTGTTCATCTGTGTTCATCTGTGACCATCTGCTCATACAAACTCATGTTCGTGCTGCTGTTTATTCCCACTATATTAGGCTTAGTGTATTACTAGTTGATGTTTTTCTTAGTTAGTTCTCGATGTTATTACTGTTTTTCTCTTTCATTTGTTGTTGGATGTAACTGGGACCTCGTGTACATAATCTCGTTTTCATCTCATGTACCACATGCGGTGCAAATGACAATAAAGACTCTCTGACTCTGACTCTCTCTGACTCTAAACCCATTTTGATCCTTATTTATTATGTCTGGTTGGATTCTTTGCAATCTTTTTGCCAATAATTTACAGATGATTTTGAGGTCAGAGTTAAGTAGACTAATGGTTTTCACACTTATTATGAGGTTTACAGTACCTGGTTTTGGCAGCAGAATGATTAGCGCCTGATTCAAGGAGAGAGGCAGGCTACCATTTTTAAATGACTCCATAAACATATCCAGAAGAGGTGACAACAATTTATCCTTAATTTTTTTATAAAGATCAATGGGGATACCATCAGGTCCTGCTTGCTTACCGGATTTCATTCCATTAATGGCCTGTGCTAGTTCTTCTTTATATATTTCTATATTTAAGTCGGCTCTACTGTCATCTGCAATGACAGGAATATCAGAGTCAGAGTCAGAGAGTCTTTATTGTCATTTGCACCGCATGTGGTACATGTGATGAAAACGAGATTATGTACACAAGGTCCCAGTTACATCCAACAACAAATGCAAGAGAAAAACAGTAATAACATCTAGGATTAACTAAGGAAAACATCAACTAGTAATACACTAAGCCCTAATGTAGTAGAAAAACATCATTATAAACAGTAGCACGAACATGAGTCTGTATGAGCAGATGGTCACAAATGAACACAGCAACAAGAAAACAGATCAGCATCAGCATGATGTGATATTTTGCAGTGTTTATTCTTATTATTTATTTATTCATGAGTCTAACAGCCTCAGGGTAGAAGCTGTTCCTCAGTCTAGTGGTTCTACATTTGATGCTCCTCAACCTCCGTCCTGAGGGGAGTGGGGCAAAGAGTGAGAGTGGTTCTACATTTGATGCTCCTCAACCTCCGTCCTGAGGGGAGTGGGGCAAAGAGTGAGTGTGCTGGGTGAGTGAGGTCTTTCATGATGCAGGTGGCTCTTTTCCTGCATCTGGAGGTGTAAATGTCTGTGATGGTGGGGAGACTGACTCCAACAGACTTCTGTGCAGCCTTCACCACTCTCTGTAGAGCTTTCCTCTCTGCAACTGTGCAGCCTCCATGCCACACATTGATGCTGGAGCACAGGATGCTCTCCACTGCACACCTGTAGAAGGAGGTGAGGACTGGGCTGCTCAGACCAGCTCGTCTCAGCCGTCTGAGGAAGTAGAGTCTCTGATGACCTTTCTTGATCAGGCTGGTGGTGTTGTTGCTCCAGCTGAGGTTATCATTCAAGTGTACACCCAAGTATTTGTAGCTGGAGACCACTTCCACTGCAGATCCACTTATGTTCAGTGGGGTGTGGGTGTGTATGTTCCTTCTGAAGTCCACAATCATCTCCTTTGTCTTCTTCACATTCATGTGAAGGTTATTCTCTTTGCACCAGCTCTCCAGGTGTTCCACCTCCTGTCTGTAGCTGGACTCATCATTGTTTGTGATGCATCCCACCACCGCTGTATCATCTGCAAACTTAACAATATGACAGCCTGGATGTGTGGCTGTACAATCATATGTGAGCAGAGTGAACAGAAGAGGGCTCAGCACACATCCTTGAGGAGAGCCAGTGCTGAGGGTAATGGTGGAGGAGGAGAAGTTGTGGATCTTCACGGACTGTGGTCTGTTTGTTAAGAAGTCTAAGACCCAGTTACAAACGGAGGGGCTTAGTCCAAGTGTGGATAGTTTGTCTATCAGAGTTTGGGGGATCATGGTGTTGAAGGCAGATGTGAAGTCCACAAAGAGCATGCGCACGTATGAGTCCTTCTGATCCAGGTGGGTGAGAGCAGTGTGGACCACAGAGGAGATGGCGTCCTCTGTTGATCGGTTCTCGCGGTATGCATACTGATGAGGATCCTCGTTGATGTTGACGGTTGTCTTGATGTGGGACATGACCAGTTTCTCAAAACATTTAGCGACTATCGGGGTGAGGGCCACCGGTCTATAGTCATTCAGACCAGTCACTGTGGAGCTCTTTGGAACTGGGATGATGGTGGCGGTCTTCAGGCAGGTGGGAACTGACTCCAGTGCAAGTGAGGTGGTGAAGATGTCAGCCAGCACCTCACAGAGCTGGTCCGCACATTCCTTCAGAACTTTCCCTGGGATGTTGTCTGGTCCGGTTGCTTTATGAGGGTTGATCCTTCTGAGACTGCCTCTCACTTCTGCTGCGGTCACTCTGAGATGCTCTTCATCTGGTGATGAGGTGAGTCTGGTGCTAGCTGGTCTGTTTGGGTCTTCAAAACGTGCATAAAACTTATTGAGGGCATCAGGCAGAGATGGGTCCTTGGGGCATTGTTTGCTCTTGCCTTTGTAATCTGTTATGCATTTGATGCCCTTCCACATGCTCCGTGGGTCTTGTGAGGTGAACTGTCCCTCGATCCTCTAAAGTATGTGGCCTTGGCCTTCTTAATGCCAGCAACCAGTTCTTTCCTGCTCTTTCTCAGTTCCTCTGTGTTTCCAGACTTGAAGGCAGTGTTCCTGGCTGCCAGCAGGGTGCAGACCTCTTTATTTAACCAGGGTTTTGTGTTGGGGTAAAATTTAACATTTTTTTTTATGGATACATTTTCAGAGCATGTGTTAATATAACCCAGAACTGAGGAAGCATAAAGTTCCAGATCCACTGAGCTCTCATTCGTAGCTGCCTCCCTGAAGACAGACCAGTTTGTATTTTCAAAACAGTCTCTCAGCATGGGGTGCTACCTTGAAGCCAAACTTTTATCTCTCTTTGTTCCGGCTTAAAGCGTCTGAGTGGGGGAAGCTGTCCTGGGACCAAGATCAAAGAGGAGTGGTCAGAAGCCCCGAGCGGTGGGCGTGGCTTCGCCGTGTACGTCCCCTTCACATTCGTGTAGACTTGGTCAAGCGTTTTATTTCCTCTTGTTGCTGTGGAAACGTGCTGATTGAAGGTTGGGAGGGAGACCTGTAAATCCACGTGATTGAAGTCACCTGAAACAATAAAGAGCCCCTCTGGATATTTACACTGCAGCGAGCTGAGTAAGTCATGAATTTCTCCCAAGGCGACATTAGCATTAGCATTAAGGGCTATGTAAATAACAGTGATAAGGATCACTGAGTAGTCACGGGGTAAATAATGAGGATGGCATCTTACTGTGATCAGCTCCACAGCAGCTGAGCAGAGCCTTTTGATGACAGCACAATTCGAGCACCAATCCTTGTGCACGTAAACACACACACCGCCGCCTCGTGTTTTTCCTGTAGTCTCGGTGCACCGGTCCGTTCTGAAAAAGTGTCATCCAGCTCATAAACAGAGTCCGGTGTATCCTTAGAGATCCACGTTTCCGCGAGGCAGAGCACAGAGCACCTCCTCATTTCCTCCGATGCTGTTACTCTCAGACGGAGCAGATCCATTTTGTTGTCCAGCGATCGGACGTTGGACAGAAAAAGAGCCGGCATCGGGGGTCTCCCAGTTTTAGCGTCTGCCCGCAGTCTCGCCATAATTCCTGCTCGGCAGCCCCGCTTCTGACCTCGGGAGCACTGCTTCCTTTTCTTTCCCCTGGAGCGTGAACTGGAACGCATCTGCTTCCAGAAAGATGTCCTTAAAAGCTCCATTCTGCCGAGCTCTGATTTGAGTTTGTTGCTGATATCAGCTGTGCCCTGTGGTAAATCCGTTCCGATTCTTAACAGTTCAGTTCGGCTATAATTCACCCGCAAAAAACGCGCAGTCAGGTACAAAAACACTATTAAAATTACTAAAAACTAGGGATGAACCAGGAGCCCGTGAAGCTGCAACCGGTCTGAGCGCGTCCATCTATATGTATCCCATTCAAAAACTTATCAAATTCTATTTGGTCTAATTTTCCTTGAGTATCATATAATTTCTGATAATAATCTTTAAAGGCATTATTGATATCCCTTGGGTCTATTAGAGTTTTATCTTGTGTTATAATTGATGTGATCGAGGTTGTTGCTTCAAGTTTTTTAATTTGCCAAGCTAGAAGTTTTCCAGCTTTGTCCCCCTGCTCGTAAAAGTTTTGTTTTAATCTTAAGAGACTGGATGCAGCTCTGAAACTAGACTATCATATTCTGCTCTTAAGAGCAACAGTTGTTTTTTCAGCTCAGTATCATTTGTTTGAAAACCCTCTCCTGAATGTCCTTTATTTTGTTTTCTAGATGCTGCCTTTTAGTCTTGGCTTCCTTGGACTTTTTGCCTGTAAAGCTAATAATATATCCTCTAATAAATGCTTTAAAGGCATCCCATCTGATGCAAGCTGTTGTCTGATTTGTGTTCAACTGAAAGAACTCATCAATTTGTAGCCCAATATATTTAACAAAATCTTCATCCTGCAGCCATTTATGCTGAAAATGCCATCTAGGGGGGTCCCTGGTTAAATTCTCATCACGGTAGCTAAGACAGCACGGGGCATGGTCTGAGATCACAATGCTGTCATACTTACAGTTTTGAATTTTAGACAATAGTTCTGACGAAATTAAAAAATAATCTATTCGCGAGTATGTCTGAAATGTTGATGAATAGCATGAGTATGCTCTAGTTTGATGATGGAGTTCCCTAAATATGTCTACCAGTTTAAGAACTTTCATAAACATATGTATAGTTGTTCTGCAGTTACTATGTGTTAAATCTGATCCTGTGGATCTATCTATTTCTGGAATAAGTGTGCAATTAAAATCCCCTGCGATCACAAACCGCCCTTACATCGATGAAAGTGAAAGGAACAAATCCTGAAAGAACCCCGAGTCATTTGTGTTAGGACCGTAAACATTAACCAGGTTAAGTTTTTCTGATAGTAAAGAGCCCTGAACTATTAAATATCTACCTTTCTTATCCTTGATAACATTGTTTACTAGAAATGGGACAGATTCATGAATAAGTCATAACACCTCTTGCTCGAGATGAAAATGCTGAAGTGAATACACCACCGCGCCACCTCCTCCTGACCTGCCCCTCATCCTCTTCCATAGAACTTTGGAGCACACGTCACTGTGTGGGGGAGTGTCGGGGGCGTGTCGGGGCGTTCCGGTCTCGACCGCCATCTTTGTTGCCCTCAGAAAAAAGAAAAGAAATTCAGGAGATTTCCATCGTTTTCGCGCTGTATCTTCCGTCACGGTTCTGAAAAGCAGCGCAAAATAAAGTGGACTGTATCCTAATAAGCTTCTCCCAGATGAAAAAAAAAAAACTACATGGAAAAAAATCGGTATAATTGGAAATGTTGCCCGTTTGAAATAAATAAATAAATGGAGCAGAGACCTGGAGTAATACTTGCCTCCACTGACATTCCCAGTCATTTTAGCAGACCTGGTCTGTGTCAGTGTTTACACCACAAATAATTTTTATAATTACAATTCACTGGGAGAGCTGGTCCAATCTATGAATAGCTGGATAGATGATTTGGATATTTTTAAATCCCCCAGATTGTAAATACGTTGAAGGTACGTTGTTGGCTCATTAATTTTACATAAATTATTAATATACATGTCTTTCAGAATCAATCAACCTTCTGTATGCTATGAGTATTAGAAATTGTGAACACTTAATTTTTTATAGTATTTTAACTGATTTACAAAGCTCCACGTAGAAAATTACCTTATTTTTAATGACTTGAGCTTGTCTAATGAC
>JBBPBX010112553.1:0-10576 GCA_038048925.1 Garcialebias charrua
CGCATGTAGTACATGTGTTGAAAACGAGATTATGTACACAGGGTCCCAGTTACATCCAACAACAAATGCAAGAGAAAAACAATAATAACATCTAGGATTAACTAAGAGAGACATCAGCTAGTAATACACTAAGCCCTAATGTAGTAGAAAAACATCATTATAAACAGCAGCACGAACATGAGCAGATGGTCACAGATGAACGCAGCAACAAGAAACAGATCAGTATCAGCATGATGTGACATTTTGCAGTGTTTATTCTTATTATTTATTTATTCATGAGTCTGACAGCCTCAGGGTAGAAGCTGTTCCTCAGTCTAGTGGTTCTACATTTGATGCTCCTCAACCTCCGTCCCGAGGGGAGTGGTGCAAAGAGTGAGTGTGCTGGGTGAGTGAGGTCTTTCATGATGCAGGTGGCTCTTTTTCTGCATCTGGAGGTGTAAATGTCTGTGATGGTGGGGAGACTGACTCCCACAGACTTCTGTGCAGCCTTCACCACTCTTTGTAGAGCTTTCCTCTCTGCAACTGTGCAGCCTCCATGCCACACGTTGATGCTGGAGCACAGGACGCTCTCCACTGCACACCTGTAGAACGAGGTGAGGACTGAGCTTCTCAGACCGGCTCGTCTCAGCCGTCTGAGGAAGTAGAGTCTCTGATGACCTTTCTTGATCAGGCTGGTGGTGTTATTGCTCCAGCTGAGGTTATCATTCAAGTGTACACCCAGGTACTTGTAACTGGAGACCACCTCCACCGCAGATCCACCTATATACAGTGGGGTGTGGGTGTGTTTGTTCCTTCTGAAGTCCACAATCATCTCCTTCGTCTTCTTCACATTCATGTGAAGGTTGTTCTCTTTGCACCAGCTCTCCAGATGTTCCACCTCCTGTCTGTAGCTGGATTCATCATTATCTGTGATGCATCCCACCACAGCTGTATCATCTGCAAACTTAACAATATGACAGCCTGGAAGTGTGGCTGTACAATCATATGTGAGCAGAGTGAACAGAAGAGGGCTCAGCACACATCCTTGAGGAGAGCCAGTGCTGAGGGTGATGGTGGAAGAGGAGAAGTTGTGGATCTTCACGGACTGTGGTCTGTTTGTTAAGAAGTCTAAGACCCAGTTACAAATAGAGGGGCTTAGTCCAAGTGTAGATAGTTTGTCTATCAGAGTTTGGGGGATCATGGTGTTGAAGGCAGATGTGAAGTCCACAAAGAGCAGACGCACGTATGAGTCCTTCTGATCCAGGTGGGTGAGAGCAGTGTGGACCACAGAGGAGATGGCGTCCTCTGTTGATCGGTTCTCACGGTATGCATATTGATGAGGGTCCTCGCTGATGTTGACGGCTGTCTTGATGTGGGACATGACCAGTTTCTCAAAACATTTAGCGACTATCGGGGTGAGAGCCACCGGTCTATAGTCATTCAGACCAGTCACTGTGGAGCTTTTTGGGACTGGGATGATGGTGGCAGTCTTCAGGCAGGTGGGAACTGACTCCAGTGAAAGTGAGGTGGTGAAGATGTCAGCCAGCACCTCACAGAGCTGGTCCGCACATTCCTTCAGAACTTTCCCTGGGATGTTGTCTGGACCCGTAGCTTTATGAGGGTTGATCCTTCTGAGACTACCTCTCACTTCTGCTGCGGTCACTTTGAGGTGCTCCTCGTCTGGTGATGAGTTGAGTCTGGTGCTAGTTGGTCTGTTTGGATCATCAAAACGTGCATAAAACTTATTGAGGGCATCAGGCAGGGATGGGTCCCTGGGGCATTGTTTGCTTTTGCCCTTGTAGTCTGTTAAGCATTTGATGCCCTGCCACATGCTCCGTGGATCATGTGAGGTGAACTGTCCCTCGATCCTCTGTGCATACGCGGCTTTGGCCTTCTTTATGCCATCATCCAGTTCTCTCCTGCACTTTCTCAACTCCTCAGTATCTTTAGACTTGAATGCAGTGTCCCTGGCTGCCAGCAGGGTGCGGACATCCTTATTTAGCCAGGGTTTTTGATTGGGGTAAAATTTAACACACTTTCTTATGGATACATTTTCAGCACATGTACTGATGTAACCCAGGACTGAGGAAGCATAAAGTTCCAGGTCAACTGAACTTCCATTCGTAGCTGCCTCTTTGAAGACAGACCAGTTTGTGTTTTCAAAGCAGTCTCTTAGCATGGGGGAACTATCTTGGCGCCACGATGTGATCACTCTTTGTTCCGGCTTGTGACGTCTGAGTGGGGGGAGCTGTCTAGGGACCAATAGCAGGGAGCGATGGTCGGAAGCCCCGAGCGGTGGGCGTGGCTTCGCCGTGTACGCCCCCTTCACATTCGTGTAGACCTGGTCTAGTGTCTTATTTCCTCGTGTTGCTGTGAAAACGTGCTGATTGAAGGTTGGAAGAATGACACGTAAATCTACGTGATTGAAGTCCCCGGAAACAATGAAAAACCCCTCAGGATATTTACACTGCAGCGAGGTGAGTAAGTCATGAATTTCTCCCTGGGCGTCGTTGGCATTAGCATCGGGTGCTATGTAAACATTGCTTATTATTATCGCTGAATAGTCGCGGGGAAGATAATGTGGCCGACATCTTATTGTTAAAAGCTCCACAGCAGCTGAGCAGATCCTGCTGATAACGGCACAGTTCGTGCACCAGTCTTTGTTAACGTAAATGCAGACGCCTCCGCCTCGCGTTTTCCCCGTAGTCTCGATGCACCGGTCCGTTCTGAAAAATAGCTTATTATCCAACTCATAAACAGAGTCAGGAGTGTCTTCATTGATCCATGTTTCCGTGAGACAAAGCACCGAACATCTCCTCATCTCCTCCGACGTTGTTACTCTCAGACGAAGCAAATCCATCTTGTTGTCGAGCGAACGCACGTTGGACAGGAAAAGAGCCGGCATCGGCGGTCTCCCGGTTTTAGCGTCTGCCCGCAGTCTCGTCATAATTCCTGCTCGACAGCCACGCTTTTTCCCTCGAGAGCACCGCTTTCTTTTCTTTCCTCCGCGCATCTGCTTCCAGAAAGATGATCTAAGCAGATCCAATCTTCCGAGCTCTGATTTGAGTTCGTTGCTGATTTCAGCCGTGCCTTGTGGTAAATCCGCTCCAATTCTCAACAGCTCAGTTCGGCTATAATTCACCCGCAAAAAACGCGCAGAGTCAGGTACAAAAACACTATTAAAACTACTAAAAACTGGGGATGTTCTGGGAGCCCATGAAGCTGCGGCTGGTCTGAGCGCGGCCGCCAACACTGCAGACGGAGTCCAGCCAAACGGGGTTTATTCAGAAACAGGGACGAGCTGCTATTACCGAGGCTGCAGCTCACGCCTTAACAGAAAACGCGGTACACACGCGAGTGAACACACTGCTAGCTGCCTGCTAACAACAACACACTCCCGGGCTCTTCTTCTTCGTCTCTCTTTTTCCTGGTCCCTCCTCCCTGCTCCTACCCCTCTCCTGCCCCCACGACCAATCCAACACATGAGGGCGGGGGACAACAGAATCACAACAGCTCAACAGAACACAGTACAACTGAACAAATACACAGAAATACTTGGACCCAAAGCAGAACCAAACACAGGGTCGTTACACTACCCCCCCACTACTGAGTCCCTCGCCCACGAGGGGACAAACAAAGTCATCAAACCGTCTTGGAGCCCTCCTCATCCGCTGCGGGCGAGCTCCCAGCGGCGCTACAGGCTCTGGGGCCGGGGCATCATTCGATGTCGGTGATAAGGCTTCTGGGGAGGTTGGCGGACGCACCAGAGACCCTGACCATTGGCCTTCTGGGGACTGAGGTGCAGACCTGCCTTGATAGGGGGCCAACCTGTCCCTGTGCAGAGCTACTCTTCTCCTGTTTTGGGGCATCTGAACTCTGTAGACCACCTCCCCCAGGCGCTCCAACACTCTGCAGGGACCCACCCACTGACTGACCAGTCTCGGGCACCGTCCCTTCTTCCTACGAGGGTTGTGCACCCAGACCAGCTCTCCTGGAGTAAAGTGTCGGCCCATCGCTCTTGCATCATAGTTCAGTTTCTGGCGCATGCCCGCTTGCTCCTGTTGCCTCAGGGCAATTGCATGGGCTGTCTCTAAGCTGTCTGAGCATGGTAGGGGGCCCATGATGTCCACGGCCACTCGCTCCATCGGGGCTCCTAAAACAAACTGTTGTAGGCGGGTGTGAGACCGACCTGTCGACCCCTTCCGTGCTGTACAGAAGTCACAACGGCGGCAGAAGTTCTCCACATCCCTCCTGTACTGGCCCCAGTAAAACCCCTGTCGGAGGCGGCGTAGAGTCTTTGTAACGCCAAAATGTCCAGACCCAGACGCTCCATGCACGCCCTGCAGGACTACGTCTTTCAGGCCTTTTGGGACTACAGTCTGCCACCGCTCCTCACCCGTGGAGGGGTCCTTCCATGACCTCTGTAGCACCCCGTCTTCCAGACGCAGAGCCTCAAACTTGGACCACAACCTTTTAGTTGCCCGCGAGAGCCCAGAAACCTCCTCCCACGGTGGCTTCAGTTGTCTCTCCACCCACTGCAACACAGGCTGGATATCGGGGTCCTGTTCCTGTTGGTGCCTCCAGCTGTCTGTGCCGACCACCTGCAACCCTCTGCAGATTATTGAGTCACTCTACCATACCATACCATACCATACCATTTTTAACAGGAACAAGTCCACACCAAAGTGCTGGACAAACAAACACGCAACAGGCAACACATACAATGAAGTACAACACGAAAAACATAAAAACATTGCAGATCATAAATCAAACGATCCAGTACAAATCAGCTGGCATTGAAAGCGATGGAGTAGTAGTGAGTTTTTAACCGGGATTTGAAAACCGAGAGGGAGGGGGCCTGTTTGATGAGCAGCGGTAACTCGTTCCAGAGTCTTGGGCCTGCTACAGAGAACGCCCTGTCACCCCTGCGCTTAAGGCGAGTTTCTGGAACTATTAAGAGTACCTGATCCTCTGACCTCAAAGCACGTGGAGGGACATATGGGTGTATCAGATCCGAGAGATAGGCGGGGGCGAGACTGTTCAGCGATTTGTAGACATACATGAGAATTTTGAATTGGATTCGAAGATGAACCGGTAGCCAGTGAAGGGAGGCCAAGACTGGTGTAATGTGCTCTCTTTTGCGTGTGCTCTGCTGGGATCGGGCCCCCACGCCATTAGCATCCATCTCGAGGATGAAAGGGAGGGAGGGGTCTGCAGGAGCGAGGACTGGGGGCTCAGTCAGAGTTTGCCGCAGATGGCCAGACGCTCCCTGGCACTGTTCAGTCCACACATAGTCTCGGTTCTTCTGGGGCACCCACACTGGGGGCATAGGACTCGCAGGTGCGGGGGCCATGGTGGCAGCCATCTGGCTGGGCTGAGGGGAGGTGTGTTTGACAGCTGCGACCTGAGGTTCCATGTAGCGGGCCATAGGACCCATAAGAGCGTGATCAGGAGCTGTGGGTAACAGTGGAATGAGAGGGCCCTCCTTAAAACTCCATGTCCCCACACCTAAATCCAACTGGCACCCCGCAGCCCTTAAAAAGTCCAGCCCCAATATGCACATGTCCTGCACATCTGCTACCCACACAGGGTGGGTGATAGATCGGCCACCCACATTAACAGTCATTGTCCCCCTCCCCTTCATAGGTGCCATGTCCCCAGTGACTGTGCGCAGCTGCACTGTGGTGGGTTGGATCCGAGTCCAGTCTGGTACCACATCAGGCCTCACTAGCGTTACCGTGGAGCCAGTGTCAATCAGGGCCGTGCATGGGATCCCTTCCACAGAGACTGGGACATAACAAAAGTCCCCAACACATGTGCGTCCAACCACCACAACCCTGGTTGCTTGGTCTGGGGCTGAGTCCGTTTCAAAGGAATTCTGGGCTCGGGCCCCCTGTTCGAGCTGTCGGCCCCCGCCCACTGGCGATGAAGGTGTGGAGGTTACAGTAGGGATCTGCGATTCCTCCCTCCCGCAGACCCCGTGTCGTTTCCCTGCGTCCTGACTGTTTTAGGACACTGCCTCAGGAGGTGTCCCGGTTGGCCACAGCCCCAACAAACAGCTGGGGGTGCGGAGGAGTCCCGTGTCAACTGTAGCGCCACTGCTCGGACCATTTCTGTCAGCTCCGAGACCCAAGCAGGTTTCTCCTGGTTCAGCTCTGCCCCCTCCGCAGATCTGCATGCCGGTGGTTGTCCTCTCAGGTCGTTTCCCGCTGCTACTCCCAGCAAACACTCTCTCTCCACTGCTAAGTCCAATGCGTCTTGCAGGGATCGGGGGTGCATCAGCTGAACCTGCACACGCAGCTCCGGTGGTGCCAGGGCTCTGATGAACTGATCTTTTGCTAGTTCATTCTGAACCCCTGACTGCATGTGTGAATAGGCTCTGCGTGTGAGGCTCTCAATGTCATTAGCCAAAACACGCAGGGGTTCACCCGGCAACCTGCTCCTGTTGCAGAGTTTATTTTTAAAAATGTCTGGTTGCACACATTGTCCAAACCGCCTCTTTAAAGCTCCAACTAGTGCATCATAGTCTTTTCTGTCCTCTGAGCTTAACAACAACAGGCAGTCCAGTGCATCATCTTGTAGACAGAGAGCCAGCTGCAGGGCTTTATGCTCTGCTGTCCACCTCCCTGCATGAGCCAGCAGCTCAAACTGTGCATGGAAGGCCTCCCAGCTGGACCTACCGGAGTACTTGGGCGTCTTCAACGGGACGGTGACGTTTTGGACGACGTAACTGTCATGGCTGCCGCCATGTGAGGCTTTTGGCGCGCTTGGAGAAAATGGCGTTGACGGACCCGCCCCCCCGCCGGTACTCAGTTCTACTTCGGCAGCCATGCTCGCTGCAGAGCTGCGCAGAGCAGCCATCACCTGAGTTATTTTAGCGAGCTCCTCTCTCCGGGCCTCCTCTTCCTCTTCTCCCTCCGCTTTAAGCTTCACTCGGGAGAACGCTCCGTCCATAATGCTGTCGCGGGTGGAGGCAACGAGCCAGTAGTACTCACTCAGCTCGGTAGTGTTGGTTTACTTCCAATGTGGTACATTCTGCTCGTTCGTTAGATTTTTAGAGCTTTTTTCTGCAACAGTCTGCTTTTTGTAAAATAAATAAATAAATAAAATAAAAAGCCAAGACAAAAACTGAACATTTCAACAAACTGACTAAAAAATGTTGCTAATGTGTTCAGATGAACAAACGGTGATGAAGAGATGTTTGAGGAATGTCACAGCTCAGATCAGACGATCAGACCGAGCTGCTCAGAGTCGAGACTCAAAGACCTGCTGAGCTCTACAGTGACTGGTCTGAATGACCCTCACCCCGAAAGTCACCAAATGCTTAGAAAAACTGGTCATGACCCACATCAAAACATCCATCAACATCAACAAGGACCCTCATCAATATGCATACCAGGAGAACCGATCAACAGAGGACGCCATCTCTTCTGTGGTCCACACTGCTCTCACCCACCTGGATCAGAAGGACTCATACGTCCGTATGCTCATGTTCGTGCTCCTGCTTGGAGTAATGTTTTTCTATGATGTTAGTGCTTAGTGTATTTTTAGTTGATGTTTTTCTTAGTTCATATCTTAGATGTTATTACTGTTTTTCTTTTACATTTTATTGTTGGATGTAACTGGGACCCTGTGTACATAATCTTGTTTCATCACACCATGGCCTCGACTCAAAGACCTGCTGACCCCGGGTTCAAACTGGTTCTTACCCTCATGGCCTCCTGGATGTGGTCCAGTCTGACCACCTCAGCCGAGCGGTCCATGTACCACTTCAGACAACGGATCAGCTCCCTGAAACACACGTTTTACACCGAGACTGATTTTACATGTCAGGATCAAATATGTACATTTATTCTGCGAGAGCGATAAACCCTTTAGATTAATTTAAAGTTATAAAAACAAGTTGTGAAGACAACATGTAAAAATAATTTGTTCAAAATGTGAGTTTATTGGGTGGACATAAATAAAATTAATAAATTTAGAGGCAGGAGTTTGTCATGTTTCCTCTAACATTTAGCTGAATTAAGATTTTTTTTTCTTTTTTTTTCAGTAGAGTAACTGGATTAAACCTTTTGGACATCACCTGTGTGGCAACAAGCACTGAAAGAAAATGTATTAATAACAGGTTTTGATGCTAATTATGCAATCATATTAGTGAAGAGTTGCTAAATGCCATGTCAGTGTCATATGATTGTTTTAATTTTAAACTAGTTAATTTTAAATCTGGCCTTTTGCTTGAAGGTTAAACTGAGTTTTCACTCATTTCTAAAGGAAACATTAAGATTAATTATTTTACAGCAACTCTTCCTGAACGTGTCTCAGTCAGAAGCAGCAAATAAAAATGTAAATATTTAATACAAGTTTTTGTTTTTCCTCTGAAGTTTCAGGGACATGAAAACACCAAGAATAAACCAGGAGAGTAAAACTGTGGATTTAAAAAGATTAAAAAGTAAATAAGCTGAGATGCTCTAAGCTCTCTGATTTGTGTTGTTTCTGTGAGTTTATCAGTTTATTATGAGTCTTATTATTTTAAATTTCATTTCATTTGTTCTTTATCATTTGTATTTTATCTGTGTTCTGTTGACTAACAGGAAGCAACACTTTTGTAATACATGTAAAACAGAATTATGTGATTATTTTCTTATCTCGAAATTCACTCCGAGTATTTCTGTGCAGCTTAAATCCGAGACAATGAAAAAAGCAAATTAAATAAAACATTAAGCACTATTTTCAGAACGATGCACATTTAACATAGTTTAAAAACAGAAACAAACACATGCATTTTAATGAGAAGAGTTTAAATCACAGTTTGTGTTTTTAGGTTGTAAAAGAGGTGCAGCTGTTTGGAGTGAAACACTCACTTATAGGCCAGAGCTCCGGCGAAGTGTTTCTGGATGTACGTGTCCATCACCGGCCTGAAGTGGTAATATTTACTGTCCCTGAGCAGGTTGATGATGAAAACCTGAAAGTTGAAGAATGAATGAGTGAGGGAATGAAAAAGCTGCATTAACATGTTGGACAGGTGAGATATTAAAGCAGTGGTTCCCAAAGTGGGGGGCTCACCCCCTAGAGCAGGGGTGTTCAGACTTTTTCAGCATGCGAGCTACTTTTGAAATGATCAAGTCAAAGTGATCTACCTACTATAAGGCCCAGTTTACACGAAAACAACCTGTGGAAACATTTGTGTTTTTTCAATGTTTATTGGGGGTAATAGTTTACATGAAAAATGCTGTAGTTTTCATGTCAGTCGGGTTGCCAGATAAGAAATT
Source organism: Garcialebias charrua (assembly GCA_038048925.1). Classification (NCBI taxonomy): domain Eukaryota; kingdom Metazoa; phylum Chordata; class Actinopteri; order Cyprinodontiformes; family Rivulidae; genus Garcialebias; species Garcialebias charrua. Next base: position 9,249 of record JBBPBX010112553.1, read on the forward strand.
ATGAACTACAGTATAGAGCTGTGGCTTTAAAATGATAGTATTTTGACTGAAACTGTTGTGTGTGCTGAGTAAAGATGTTCTAAGATTCAATTCAATTCAGTTTATTTATATAGCGTCAATTCACAAAAGAAGTAATCTCAGGGCACTGAACAGAAACATTTATACAAAATAATAATTTAACAGAAACATTCATAGATAAAATAATAATTTAACACTTTATTTGAGGAGCAGACTGCTTTGAATTTAACTCCATTGCAGAACTCTCATCTTGAGCAAGATGAAGTTTGTGTTGTGTTTCTTGAACATGTGCTCAGAAAAGGAGGTGGTAAATAATCTGGCAACCCTGGGCTCAGCTGTATTCATTGTGCATGCAGCGACTGCATGATCACAGTTACGTCCAAACTGGTGAATAACGTCTCTTTGGACCCTGGATTTTATTAGTTTTGATCCTGCATGCTGAAAAAGGGTGAGTAGCAGAAAAACACTCAGCTCTCTGCCATTATTTAAATATGTTGTTAGTGCAGAAAAACTTTGGACTGCAGCCGTTTGTATGTGTAACTTCACACACTGAGAATTTCACACCTTCGGGGGTGGGGGAACGAGGATGGGGTTTCCCCGAAAATCTTTCAGACCTGGTTTGAGAGAATGAGGGTTGTGAATGGCTGCCCTGTATGTCAATCAAGTGACAGGATGTTTGATAGGCTGACAATTTTTTTTAATGTCACGCTGTGATCTACCAGTACTACCTCAGATATCTACCAGTAGATCACGATCTACCTAATGAGCACCCCTGCCCTAGAGCAGGGTTCTAAGACTTTTTGGGTTCAGGGACCCCCTCATAACCCTCATGTTTATTAAATGGTTAGCTTCAGTTTGTTTCTTTAATGTAACGGAAATATTTGTGTAACATAAATACTTAAGAACTGTTCTTTAATAGTGTTAATACAATTTTTATACTTTTAAACATGGGCTATTTTGATTCAAGACACACTTAATTAACAGCTTTTTTTTTTCAACTTCCAAAAAATTAGTTTTGAAAAAATTAACAGCATCAAAAACCATTTTAAAACTTTACCTATTCACTAGCCTGGCCCTCGCCATTCCTACGCAGCTCCGCTCAATTATCATTTCCCTTCCTAGTCCAAAGCGAAGTGAAGGACATGGGTCTGGTATCAACCAGGCTACCTATTCACATAATAAATGTATTACACTTCTTTAAATTATTACATAAAACTCTTTAAATAAAACTGAACAGAATCAGAACAGCAGCCGTTATACCAAGTAACAGGACTTAATTTATAAACTGATTGATGCTGGAAAGCAAATGG
>JBBPBX010112554.1:0-10575 GCA_038048925.1 Garcialebias charrua
ACCGCCCCTCCACACTGCAATTAGGCTTTAAGCTTCACTTCAGATTTCTGCACGGTGGCTCGAAAACTGATCACTGCAGATCAAAGTTACTGAACCTAATTGATTTAATGTAATGTGTGTGTGTGTGTGTGTGTGTGTGTGTGCACGTGTGACAAACAGATTTCACTTGCTGTATCCTTCTTTAACCAACAGCATTTCTGTTTTTTCAGACTACGAGGGCTGAATGATAAAAACTGGACGGACTCCATGAGACTTGAGTCAACAGAGAAGTTAATGATGAAGCAGATTATAGAGAAAATAATAATAATAATAATAATAATAAACTTTATTTGTATAGCACCTTCCTACAATGCCTTGCATTGACCAAGGTGCTTAACAGGATAAAAAGATGAATAAACTGGAACAATAAATCAATGAAAATAGAATAAGAAACAACAGCAATAAAAGAAGCAATGGAAATAAAAAATGCTACATACTAAAATAACACAAGTAATAAAAGTTACACGCTGAAAGCTTTTTTGAACAAGTGGAAATAAAAAGGCAATGGAAATTAAAAAATGTTACATATTAAAATACCAGAAGTAATAAAAGTTACACACTGGAAGCTTATTTGAGCAAGTGGAAATAAAAAGGCAATGGAAATAAAAAATGCTACATACTAAACTACCAAAAGTAATAAAAGTTACACACTGAAAGCTTTTTTACACACTGAAAGCTTTTTTGAACAAGTGGGTCTTCAGTCTGGTTTTGAACAGAGTCAGATCAGAGGTGGCACGCAGCTCAAGGGGGAGGCTGTTCCAGGCTTTTGGGCCGGCAACAGAAAATGACCGGTCTCCCCATTGTTTGTACCTTGAGCGAGGCACCTCCAGCAGGTGTTGACTGGCAGAGCGTAAATCTCTGCCGGGCTGATGGGCTTTCAAAAGTTCTGAGATGTACAGAGGAGCAAGTCCATTCAGAGCTTTGAAAACAAACAGGAGCAGCTTGAACTGTATCCTGAACTGAACCGGGAGCCAGTGTAGAGAGGACAGGACAGGAGTGATGTGTTCATATTTTCGTGTGTTGGTCAAAAAGCGCGCGGCAGAAAACAAAAACTCATTGACTGATTAAAAAAGCTGCAACGATGAAACTATTTGTAACGAGTTAAACTTGTCCATCTGACCTCACTTGACAAACAACAAGCTTTTGTTTTGAAGGCTTGCATTGAAACTCTGTGTAAAATAAATCAATTAGAGCTTGCAGCTGGAAACAGGGAGTAACAGTGTTCTCTCTACCTCTCCACAAAGGTTATCGTGTTGTATCTTATTGCCTTTACCTGCTCCGTTCACTCTGAACATGCAGCCATTTGAATAAGTGCCGCTCCAGAGGCTCTCTTATCAGATCCCAGACGGGTGTGCCAACACAGCAGTATCAGGTACGCACCATCTATCTGCTGCCCCCTCCACACACACACACACACACACACAAAGTCAAGAATAAAAAGGAACGCAAGAAGAATAGATGATGAAGACTTGTCTGATATGTAATCACATCCGGTGACCAAAAATGAAAAGCAGTTATTCCTTCTCTGGAATTTTTTTTTTTTTTTTTTTTTTACATATTAAATATTTATTATTTTAATTTCTAATTGATGTTTTCATTAACTCAATCCAGAATATACCAAAGATCATTCATGCGATGTAAAATTAAAATAAAACAGTAGATCTGATCAATCAAATTATAGATCCACTAATATGCAACAATTACCCTTGGAAAGCGTGATCTTTTAAAGGTTTGGTTTCAAGAACAGGTTACACCGTGACACACACACACACACACACACACACTCACACACTCTCTCTCTCTGCAGCGAGCCGAAGGAAAACAATTCCCCGAAGACGAACTGGTTTCCAGTTTCACGTTGTTTGCTTTGGCTCGGCGAGGAGAAAACACCGGCTCCAGATTAGGCGTCAGTTAGTGAGGTTAGTGAGGACGGTCGCAATGTGACCTCGGAGGGTTGTACCCTCGTTGGGCGGGTTAAATACACACCAACACTTTCACCCACAAATAAAATAAATAAATAAATAAATAAATAAATAAATAAATAAATAAATAAATGCACCGAGGCCATTTCCCCGGTCTTCTTTAATAGGCTAACCTGCTCTCTTCATTAGGGCTGCTGTGGGGACTTATCACTGTGTAGTCTTTGTCCTTGCTGTAATTGCCCTCTCGGCATGTCAGCCCACACCCATCCACCCACCACCACCTCCACCATCATCATCATGGCGGCAGCCCCACACCCAGGCAGCATCAGCTCCCTGGTGACAGGCCTGGTGAGACAGCGGAGTGGGGAGCCTCTCCTGAGACCTGCTGATCGGCCCCTGAGCTCTGCCGGCATAGAGAGGCTTGTCCTAGTTAAAGCAGCACCGGCAGGGACACCCCCACAACACACCGTCTGCCCCACCACAAACCCAGCCTCCAACCGGGCTCAGTTATACAGCACCATCACAGTGCAAACATAACTTCTGCTCGTGTTGCTTATCAAAGCTGGGGAAACTCAAGAACGTTCACTGATACCAAGGCATTCAGTTACTATTATTACTATTATTATTAATAATATTAATATTAACAATAACAATAACAATAACAATAATAATAATAATAATAATAATAAATCAAACCTTGATCTTCCCCATCTGAACCCTGAGCTCAATGCTCCTCACAGTCCCATACAGTATTTGTTAACTATATAATACAATGGTTAAGTCATGGATCTCATAGGAACGTTCTTCAGAACCCCCCCACCCCCCACCCCCACATGAAGAGCTCCACACATCACACAGCAGGCCCACAGACTGCAAACAATCCCCCGCCTGCTGCTTTCTAGCAAGTTGACTGGCGCCATCTAACGTTCAACAGAAGGACTCGTACAAGTTGTGATCACCAAAGTGGACTTGCAGAAACTAATTGGTTTTCTGATTTCGTAGACGCTTCTGCAGGACGGCGTGCGTGCTTTGAAATGACCATCCGTGTTGGCAGCGCGGAGCGGCTAATTTGAAGTTAAAGTGTAAAAGACACCCAGAGATGAGTGTTGCAGCATACTCCTGACCTCCTGTTTGTTTTGCTGATTAAACAGAATAAGTAAATAAATGTTTCTCCTTCTCCGCGCGGTGTGTTCCTCTTTATCAGGCTCAAGTGGTCTTATTTCATTATTTTTATTTTCTTGTGTAGTAATCGATGTGTCAGCGTTTTCACGGCTGGCTGCCGGGGTTCAGCCCCCGTGTGTCCGCCTCGAGGGGCTCGGGGGGAACAGAGGTTAAAGTGGTGTTGTGTGCGACAGAGGGGCAGACAACAGGGTCTCGTACTCTTCTGGGTACGTGCTCTTTTATGTTTCTGAAACTTGTGGATTCTTGACTGGAAGGCAAGAGATGTCCCCTACCCATTGCTACCCCGCCGTGCCCTTGCTGGAAAGTTGAACGGAGTTCTGCGGGGACCACGTTGATGAGCAGATTTAAGTGGCAGCCACTGAGCTAACTGACCTCCCCGCCACAAAACACACCACCAGCCGCAAGGGCCGCGAAGGATGCAACCAAACAAGCAGCGAGACGTAAAGGACATGTGATGTATGGTGTACCGTTATAATAACTTTGTCGCAGCGTGCACGTTAAAGCGGACACGGTGTCTCTCTCATTAGACACGCCGTACATGTTATGCTGCCCACAGCAAATGGGTGCAAAGACCCCGCCGCCTCGCTGCATCTCTGCGTCTATCCAACAGATGCCACTGATGAGCCTTGGGAGGTTTTTTTTTCTGCGAGGGGGGCTTTATGCGCCCCGCAGGGCTCGAAGACTGTGAGATGTGGCTACGGCACACCAAGGATCCCAGGCAAGGACACCGGCAGCATCACTCACTCTGCCATTATTTGCTCATATTTAAAGCTTACGGGGTGCAGGGGTTACCTGAGGGACTCTGGCTCCACACACACACACACATATACACACACTGAGAGGAGGACGGGTGATTTCCGAGGCCTACGGGTGTGCTGAGCACTAAAAAAGACACAACACAAGCCAGGAGAAGGGAGAGTAAGAAAAAGAAAGAGAGGGGAGAAACAGAGGATTTTATATGTCAGCCCGGTTTTACCGGCGTTTTTTATGGACAAATATTTTTTTCCTTTTGTCAGAGCGGAATAAGGAATCACCATAAGGTTGGGGAGCATGAATATTGCCCTTGAGGGTCCACTGCGGCTGCTTCTGTTTATGGTTGACTAGCAATCAGCCACCGATTCTGTACCAGCAACACCCCTCATCCATCCACGTCAGCAATTAATCAATTAAACGGGCAGTGGGGAGGACTGGAATCGGCAAGGTGTGTTAATACAATAGCCTGTTAAGGTTGATGTAATTTTATCACTAATGTCAGCCATTCATCACGGCTTATTATCTGTTTCGCATAGACGATGGTCAATATCGCTTCATAAATGTGAGAATCATGGGGGTCTTGTGATATTAAGCCCGAAGGATGCCACTAAATAATGGGCTGCAGAGCACGGGGGGGCAAATTTAACAAGTAAGCCTGCTCAAACAAGTACACACTCTAATGTGAGGGAGTATAGTGCAGAACACACTTCATGCAAGCCCTCAGCAGATCTGCAACAAAGAATGTGATAGCAGCGCTGCTCTACGTTTGATCAAATATTCTCCATATTGGTTCAAAAGGGACAGTAAAAGCAAACCCCTCTTTGGATCTTTGCTGACCCCCGAGACCTTTCTGCAAACCACAAACAAGAACAAGGAGATAAAAAGCCTGCTTAAATGTCAATGTTTTATCAATAGGCTTTTATTTCGACCGTGAAGGCGAGTCGCTGTTTGTTCGACAAACGTGTAAATAGATGATGGCGTGTAGGCGGAGGACCTGTCCGCTAGCTTGTCTGGTATGAGCGTGTGTGGGCCAGACAACATGTGATACATGAAGTGAGAGCAGGATTTGGCACATCGATTGATACCAGGGCCTGAATCCTCAACACAGTGTTTTGGACTCGAGCCTCTTGACAGCTGACAGTTTGCACTAACATTTCAGAACTTCAAATGTCACCATTTTCTGGGCCAAAACATTTTTTAACTTCAAAACTGATTTTTTTTTTCTGCAAAAGATTAATTCTAGTTACAACAGAGCAGGAAAAAAGTTTGCATTGAAACCAGTATACATTTTAGGAGCATGTTCAGTCCATGTTGAGCTGCATTCAGGACCAGGCCCCCCTTACAAATAAAATATGTCACCTCTGTGGGATTTGTCTGGTTAAATCAAGGTTAATACAATAAAATAGACACTTTACAGCTGTATTACAAACCTCTAAGAATTAGGTTTACTTTAAATTTTAATTAAAATTTTACTGTAATCAGAAAAAACATGCATCCCATTAAAATTTTATAGTTTAACATATAAGGAAAGGATAAATAAGAGTCATACAGCCCATTATATGAGTCGACAAACTATTATACAACGAACTATAGCAACAGCCCAGACAAGAAAATACCTTTAACCTTTATTTATGACCTTTATAGGGCGTTTGACTTGGGACCCGAAGGACGCGGGTTCGCGTCCCGGCCACTACACACCTTGGGGTGTCTATGAGTGCACACCTATTTCTCCAGCTCCCCGAGCGCTTTCTATGGCTGCTCACTGCACCACCTGGTAGGTGGTTGGGTTAAATGCAGAGACGAATTTCGTCTGTGTATGGGAAACATACGCAGATGACAGGAATAGACAATTATTATTATTATTATTATTTATCTTAGAGCCAATGTGAATAAATAATTGTGAAACTCTTGTCTAGTACACATTTTGTTAAATTATCTTGAACAGATCAGAAGTTACTAGCAAGACAAGCAAAGACCTTGAGTGATGTTTGACCTTGATTCGTGACCTTGACCTTGGAGCTGGGATGATGAAAAGTGTACATCATACTCAGTCTAGTGATAATGCACAAGTGTATGAAGATTTGTTAAATTATTTTGAACGGATCAGAAGTTATGGGCGGCACAATAGAAAGTTTCGTATGTACGGACGGAGATCATTTTTATATGTCCGCCTTCAACGGGAGTAGAAATCTGTTTTTTTACCAAAGTCAACAGGATCGATGTGTGATAAAGCACACAACAGATTACATCACGTTATCTATCAAACAAAAGCCAAAGCAAAAAGCCAAACTGTTGCATGTAAAAATAAAAACTACTTCCACCTTTGATGCTTCTATTGGATCTCAGAGGGAAAGTAGCACCAGTTGCTGCTGATCAGATGCAAAGATAATCAGCAGCTTTGTCCACTTCTACAGAAGCAGGGCAGTTTGCTCCTCTGGAACAAACAGGTGTGTGTAAAACAATGTCAAGATGGCAAGGCATCAGCAATGACCTTAGATAAACTAATTTCTATCGTTCTAGGAAGGGTTACGTTACTTACCTGGAGTCCATCACTCCACAGAGAGAAAGATTACTGACGTGAAATAAACATTTAAAACAGCTGCCATCCAAGGCAAATTCATCCTGAAGGTCAGACTGTGCAATGCTCAGAGAAATGACAACAAATCCAAAAACTACGTTGTAGACTCTAGAGATGTTTGAAGTCATGACAAAATAATAAGAACAAATGAGGTATGACAGGATAAAATCTCTCTAAAATCATTTGTTCATGTCTCTTGAAACATCGTCCTTTGGACAAATGAGACCATGGTTTACCCGTACCCACAACAACCAAAAACGGCATATCTGCACAAACACCTCATACCAACGGACAAACACGGGAGTGACAGGGTGATGATCTGGGCTTGTTTTGCAGCCTCAGGACCTGGGCTCCATGCAGACATTGAATCAATCAGGACCTCCTCGGTAAACCAAAGTATTCCAGAGTCGACCGCGAGACCATTTATCAAACAGCCGAAGCTGGAAACTAAATAAATCAACGCGTTGCAGCGGTCTGGTCAAAGTCCAGATCTCAACCAGATTAAAATGCTGTGTTGGGACCTGAAGACAAACTAATGCCTGCCAGCCTGCATCAACTGTAAAGAAGAGTGGGCCAAAATGTGTTCACAGTGATGTAGAAGACTAACAAAGTCATAAAGAAAACAACGAATTATCACAGCTAATAAAATATTATACAAGCTATTTAACTGAGACACACTTAGTTTATTATTTCATTGTACAGTATATACAACTTGAGCTGAAAGAGAGTGGACTTCTGTTTTTCCATCGTTGTGTTTCATCATGTTGCTCCTGATCTGGTCAGAAGGTTCAGCCCCTTCAAACTGCTGATTGTGAACAAATCTCACCGAGACGTGGTTCCGAGCTTCAACAACTGAACTTGGTCCGACTTGATCATAATTACGCTCCATGGACAATAATTTAGGATCTGGTCAAGCTGTTGCAATGGACTTGAGGGCTCTGCTCAGACAGGGAACTTGGTGCTGATTAATTCAACAGTAAACACAGCAGGCAATCAAAGGAACTGCAACATATCCATCATGTGGACTGGACGGCACCAACTGGCTCACGTCCTGCTCCGAGTATTGGTCTACTGCTAATAACAGCTTCAAACACAGGCAGCCCTCCTTCCACCCAGGCCAACATCTCCTTCGCACTCCCAGCAGGTACATCAGCTCAATTATGACGACGGCGATGAGTGATTGCATTTTACCTCTCCCCCGTCGCCCAAATGAGCCCGGCCATCACAATGAGAGAGACGGAGGCTGAGAAAGCAGCGTCACCTCCGGTGAGATACAAGCCTACTAGATGCCAGTCTCTGGGACGGTATCAAACATGGTGGTGGCAGACACGGCATGAAAATAATCTATACCTACAGGAAGTCAATTAAAAAGTGCCAGGGAAGATTAAGAGCAGCGTGACAGCTTTTCGTCAGGCCACGGGTTTGTCTGGGAGAGAAGCGAGTTCAATGTCTGCCGTGTGAGTGGAAGGTAAAGCGTGTGTGTGTGTTAGTAGGAAAGACAAGTTGGAAAGCAGGCGGCGGGAGGAGACCATTGCTGAACACTTTTAAAAGCCCTCTCATGAATATTAAAAAGGCCCTTGGCAGTCGGCAGCTCCGCCACAAGTTTGCAAACCAGCGTAACGTGTCTGTTTGTGTCGAAAAAGAGCTCAGTCCGGATATCACTTAAATCAAGTGCTGTCACTCTGACGTCCTCTCAATGGAGGGACCCCCCCACTACACATCAGCTCAGCTTTGAATCAACCATCCATCTTTTATCCTCTCCACCATCCCCGGTTACCACATCCCTCCTCTCTCCTTCCCTCCTTTCCTTCTCTGTCTCTCAAGCAGCCGGTTACTGAAAGCACAAATTACTCTCCCCTCCACCTTTAACTCCCACTAAATCTTTCGCCTTTTCCACTTTGCTGAGCCGGGATATTTTATTCCTCCATCAAATATGCATCCCATTAATTAAGTTAAATTACTCCTGACTGCCAAATATCCCCCTGCCCCGATGGGTGTCAACACAGAAATGCATGACTGTGAACCCGCGGTGACACGGCCCCAACACTTAAACATGAGTTACAGCTCCATCCACGGGCACATCACCAGACACACTTCGGGCTTCTAGAATTAAGCGCTGTGCGCTCCTTCCCCCCTCCACCCGGCTTTTTTAATAAAAGCACAATGGATGACACTCGCACTTCTGACAATGAGCGGACTGATATTTTAATTACACCCCTTTTTTTTCCATCTGCCTCTCTCTTCAACTTTTAATTGCTGTTGTTAATCACTCATTAACTTCCCTCTCTTTATTTTCTTTCCTCCAACAATGTACCTATGACACGATTAGCTCAGAGGAACGAGGGGTTCAGGATTATTCTTTTAAATTGTTCAACTACCGGTACTCTGTTGAAAAAAGTTTGCACTTCTTTTGTTTTTTAGGTAGATGTAAAGTCATTTTACAATATTTGATCAAAGGAAGTGTAGAGACGAGAAGGATGAAAGAAGTTTAGTTTCAAACAAGTTGTACACCAATGGGTTTGAACAGTGCACTACTAAAGCTCTAGCCTGGTTAAAACCAGACCCTTGTCCTTCACTTCGCTTCGTACTAGGGTCTGGACTTTCTGTTATACAGTAGAGAACCGATTCTTGCTGGAGGCGTGGCCTCTGCTGAGGAACAAAACCATTGGATCTTAGAAAAATTTTGAACAGGGAAAAGCATTCTGCTCCCTCCCCCTCAGAGCCATATATGGCTCTGTTTCCTGCTCTGGTGAACTTGACATCAGCTCCGCCTCCTGCTGCATTTTCTCTCGCTGCCGCTGCATATTCTTTGTTTATATGTTAATAAAACATTCTAAAAAATAAAATAAAACCATGGAGCTCTGGTCCAGCACACCAGAAGACCAGAAAATCTGCAGGGACTCGTAAAACCCGAGTTTAATTCTCTCGTGAGTGACAACCTGAGGCATTTCCTCATTCAACTCAGCGGAGGGAGAAGAGGAGGGAGCGATCACTTGACTTTTGGCAAAAAAACAAAAGAAAACTCCAGATAAGGGATTAAGAAGGGGAATTTAATACATTTGTGTCACATATAAAACAGTCCTGCATCGCTTTGCATCGCTTTGAATGAGAACATGCAGATGCTCGCTGGCTGCACGCTGGAACAGGTGGGGGCGTGGGTTAGGGGCCAAAAACTCTGCCCCTTCTGTTCTATGATTGGTCCGGTCAAAAATCTACCGGAGAAATCCTTCTCTATGGGAGAAGTCCCAGACGGAGCAGTGAAGGGAAAATAGAATTGAGCGGAGCTGCGTAGGAAGGCGAGGGCCAGGCTACTAAAGCTCATGAGCTTTTGTAGTTTTGGGGATAAGCGTGTTTCTGGACTGGAACTGAACAATGAATACAAGTGAACCTTAATGTTTTTGGTGCAAGATATTCAAGTTGATACGAGTTACACTGTGGAGAAGAACAGAGGAAGTATTTTTTATTTTTTTTGTCCAAGGTAGAGCAGAGTGATGGATCCTGGCGAGTAAAGGGATACATTTTATCCACAAGCAGGTGCAACAGTGGCCATGGCCTCCATAGATTAATCTTTATCCACTCCAATAATTTGAGCAAACTATACTAGTAATACAAAAACTAGATAGCCTTGTTTCCTCTAATAAAACAATGAATCAGGTGACTGATTAACGTGTGTATACATGTGTGGCCATCTTGGATTATGACCTGAAGCGAGTAGTGTGCAATACAGACATGCCAGCTAAAAAGCTACATGGGTAGTGCTCCGTTCCACTCACGCTGATCAGTTTAAGGGCCTTTTCCTACTCTGCTCCTGTCTCCTGGAATATTGTGCAAAAGGATCTGAAGCTCTCAACCTTGACCTCTCTAAGTGGTTTCAAACATCTGTTAAGTTCCTGGAAAAAAAAACAATGCAGACATGCTCCTGTTTTTAGTTTTCTACGCCACCTACAATAGCTGTTTTTTTCGCTACTTTTCCTTTTAATCGTCCTTTTGGTTGCCATTCTATTTTAACTTGTTAAAAACAATAATAATAATAATAACCTGATGCATGCTCAATAATCCAGGTAGAAAAATCTAAAAAGTTAATTCTGGTCCTCTGGACAT
>JBBPBX010112555.1:0-10575 GCA_038048925.1 Garcialebias charrua
GAGAAGAAGTCTGAAGTCATGTTGTTTCCTCTCAACGACACAATCATCAACCACTTCATCGACCTTTCCGCTCTAGCCCCGTTAGAAAAGCAAAGAGTCACTAATCTGGGAGTGATAGTAACCGTGTTTCCATCTATTTTCAATTCGAATTTTGAGCGAATTTTTGAAAATTCGCAAAAATGTAAATAAAAATTGATGCAAATCAGAAGTGTTTCCATCAACTGGCTTGAAGCAAATCCACCAGGCCACGCAAAGCGGCATTACGTCAGACGTCAGCGTTACGCATGTCTACAGTAAACAGGAAGTAGCGGTTGAAAACAGGAACCGAACCACACATCTCGGCAAAATGGAGAGAATATTTCAGGAATGTGTTGCTATCGGGCAAGTTGTATTTATTCTGTCATGCCAACTAGTTTTAGCGATGTTACAGCGGAAACAGCTGATCAGTCACATGACGTGAATGTTCGCTACGTCAGAACTGAGTCGGCAAATCTGTTTCCATCTCTCGTTTTGCGCATCAGCTCTGTTTCGAAAAACCCAAAAACCACCTCAAGCGAGCGTATCAACTTTTTTGCGAATTAGAGGAAGTTAATTCGAATCGTGCCGTTTCCATTCACCTTTTCTGATGCGATACTTCAAAATGCGCATCAAGAAACCTTGATGGAAACACGTCTAATGAATCCTTCCATGAAACTTAATAGTCATGTAAACATGATTGTTACATCCTGTTTTTTTTTTATTTTTAGCTGAGGCGGCTGTCTAAGCTGAAGCCCATACTGTCCAAAAATAACTTGGAGACAGTAATACATGCATTCATAACATCTAGGCTCGATTACTGCAACTCCCTACAGTTTGGTATTGGCCAGACCTCCATTGCACAACTACAAATGGTCCAGAATGCGGAAGCCCAATTTTTAACCAGTACAGTACAGGCAAAATAAAGCATATTACAGGTAGTCCCCGATTTACGAGCGCTCTGATCTACGAGGTTCCGGACTTACGAGCTGGCAAATTTTTTGAAAAAACGCAAAAAATACAGAGTTTTTCTGTGTTTTTTCACCACAGTTCGTTAGCTAAACATGTGGACACACGTTTCCGATCATTTTTATGCACTCATAAGCAGTTTTTCGATGAAAAACGAGTGTTTGTAGTCGCGCTAGCAAAACCGTTCCAATTTACGAGCGAAATTCCGGACTTACGAGACACGTGGCGGCCGTTCCAAATTACGAGATTTCCGGTTTACGAGCGCCTCGTTGTAACGGAACTCGCTCGTAAATCGGGGACTACCTGTACTCCAGTTTTGGCCTCCCTGCACTGTTCACCTTTGAATCCAGTTCAAAATACTCATGTATGTCTATATATCACTGAACAGCTCTGCCCCCCTCCTATCTCACTGATCTGCTGCAGCCATATGTTCCACTGCATCCTCTGAGGTCAGCGGACCAGTTGCTGCTCACAGTTCCAGGAACTCGTCTTAAGCACAAAGGTGACAGGGCCTTCTCTGTTGCAGGCCCAAGACTATGGAATGAGTTCTGCTTGTCAGGCAGGCCCCCTCCCTCACAGTTTTTAAATCCTGCTTAAAAACCCACTACTATTCCCTGGCTTTCAACACTGTATGATTTATGTTGAACCTGTATGAATCACACTGTGTTAGTCATTATGCTATTACAGTACTGTAATTTGTTTCTATATTTTTGATTTTACGTTACGTTACATGTTGCTGTGTGCTCTACCTGTTTTTTTCTGTTTGTACAGAACTTTGGTTGGCCCTGTCGCTATTTAAAGGGCTTTATAAAAAAAATGGTTTGGTATGGAATGGTACTTCAGAGAAAGACGCATTCTCCAAGAGAGACATCCTAGGAAGAAAAAAGAAAAAAAAAGCACCCTTCTGCAGACATCTCAAGACAAGAGATGGGACGAAAAAGATACAGAACCCAGCATCTGACCAGAACATGAACCGGGCTAGCATTGATGAGAGCCAGCCACTTTCCCAGAGTGAACTGTGAGTACTGTATTTTCTGGTCTATAAGTCGCATCTTTTTGCCTAATTTGCATGCCCTGCGACTTATAGAGAGGTGCGACATGTTTATGGATTTTTCCCCCATATTTTTAGACCAATCTTTGGCTTTGATATGACCGTTTTTCATTTTGGCAAAAAATGGTGCAGTACCACTTGCGGCCGCTAGGGGTGCAGTACCACTTTTGTCCGCTATGGTACATCGACCGTTCCCAGCTCATGTGTCTGACGGCAGCCTCCTCTGCTCGGACTGACTCTGTCGCAGCCCGGCCTCCTGCTCTGGAGCTCTGACACTTCCAGAGAGTCCACCGACCGTTTCCAGCTCAAGTGTCCGACCGGCAGCCTCCTCTGGTCGGATTCACTCTGTCGCAGCCCGGCCTCCTGCTCTGGAGGTATGAACTACCAGTACTGTTAGCTCAGTGTTTGTTAGCAAATAGGTCAAGAATCACAGGACATATTTTTATCAAACTTACAGAAAGTAATCACTAGATGGACATTTACAAACTGTTAGCTGTATGAGACATTTGAGCTAAAATTCAATGTTTTATAACCGTAAATGTGTTAGCTTATAGCTCCGTATTCACCGTAAACGGTTACTATTTATCTAAATAACTCATGAACTACAGGACAGAATTTTATGAACTTACAGAAAGTAATCAGTAGATGGACATTTACAAACCGTTAGCTGTATGAAATTTTTGAGCTAAAATTCGATTTACTTATCATTTATTTTCATAGCGCGTGCGACGGTTTGGAAGACATCAAAGCAAAACAATTTAAATCAAGCAGATTTGACCATTACATGAATTTATTAAGGAAAAGTTCAGCTAAGACACATCTTTGCTATAATATTCAGCAAACAAATTATTGTTTTTACCGTGTTAATCTTGTTAAAGTCCTTCCTTGTGGCAGCCATTTGCATCAGAGCTAACCACCAACATTAGCCAAGCTACAGCCAACCACATTTTGGGTTGTCAGCGGTGACTCGTAACATACGCGACGCGTCACCGGTGACGCATAATAGCTGCGACTTATAGAGAGGTGCGACATGTTTATGTGAAGATCCACAACTTCTCCTCCTCCACCATTACCCTCAGCACTGGCTCTCCTCAAGGATGTGTGTTGAGCCCTCTCCTGTTCACTCTGCTCACATATGATTGTACAGCCACACATCCAGGCTGTCATATTGTTAAGTTTGCAGATGATACAGCGGTGGTGGGATGCATCACAAACAATGATGAGTCCAGCTACAGACAGGAGGTGGAACACCTGGAGAGCTGGTGCAAAGAGAATAATCTTCACATGAATGTGAAGAAGACAAAGGAGATGATTGTGGACTTCAGAAGGAACAAACACACCCATGCCCCACTGAACATAGGTGGATCTGCGGTGGAAGTGGTCTCCAGCTACAAATACTTGGGTGTACACTTGAATGATAACCTCAGCTGGAGCAACAACACCACCAGCCTGATCAAGAAAGGTCATCAGAGACTCTACTTCCTCAGACGGCTGAGACGAGCTGGTCTGAGCAGCCCAGTCCTCACCTCCTTCTACAGGTGTGCAGTGGAGAGCATCCTGTGCTCCAGCATCAACGTGTGGCATGGAGGCTGCACAGTTGAAGAGAGGAAAGCTCTACAGAGAGTGGTGAAGGCTGCACAGAAGTCTGTTGGAGTCAGTCTCCCCACAATCACAGACATTTACACCTCCAGATGCAGGAAAAGAGCCACCTGCATCATGAAAGACCTCACTCATCCAGCACACTCACTCTTTGCCCCACTCCCCTCAGGACGGAGGTTGAGGAGCATCAAGTGTAGAACCACTAGACTGAGGAACAGCTTCTACCCTGAGGCTGTTAGACTCATGAATAAATAAAAATAAAATAAAAAATAAACACTGCAAAATATCACATCATGCTGATGCTGATCTGTTTTCTTGTTGCTGTGTTCATCTGTGTTCATCTGTGACCATCTGCTCATACAAACTCATGTTCGTGCTGCTGTTTATTCCCACTATATTAGGCTTAGTGTATTACTAGTTGATGTTTTTCTTAGTTAGTTCTAGATGTTATTACTGTTTTTCTCTTTCATTTGTTGTTGGATGTAACTGGGACCTCGTGTACATAATCTCGTTTTCATCACATGTACCACATGCGGTGCAAATGACAATAAAGACTCTCTGACTCTGACTTATAGAGAGGTGCAACTTTAAAGGCGGAAAAATACGGTAAATAACAGCGCAGCTCAGGACGTGTCTCTGTCCGTCTGTCCATCAGGTCGTCTCACGGAGGAGATGAGCACACCGTCATGGCAAGTTATGTAGGGGAAACACTGTATGGGGTACCAGGCTCTTTGATATGGGCTGTTAGGTCCCTGTACGACCGGTGTCAGAGCTTGGTCTGCATTGCCGGCAGTAAGTCAGGCTCGTTTCCAGTGAGAGTTGGACTCCGCCAAGGTTGCCCTTTGTCACCGATTCTGTTCATAACTTTTATGGACAGAATTTCTAGGCGCAGCCAAGGTGTTGAGAGGATCCGTTTTGGTGGCCTTAGAATCGCTTCTCTGTTTTTTGCAGATGATGTGGTCCTATTGGCTTCATCAGGTCGTGATCTACAGCTTTCACTGGAGCGGTTTGCAGCTGAATGTGATGCGGCCGGGATGAGGATCAGTTCCTCCAAATCCGAGGCCATGGTCTTGAGCCGGAAAAGGGTAGCATGCCTTCTCCGGGTCGGGGAGGAGGTCCTGCCCCAAGTGGAGGAGTTTAAGTATCTCGGGGTCTTGTTCACGAATGAGGGAAAACTGGAGCGTGAGATCGATAGGCGGATAGGTGCAGCATCCGCAGTGAAGCGGGCGCTGTACCGGTCTGTCGTGGTGAAGAGAGAGCTGAGTCAAAAGGCAAAGCTCTCAATTTACCGATCGATCTACGTTCCCACCCTCATCTATGGTCATGAGCTTTGGGTTGTGACCGAAAGAACAAGATCTCGGATACAAGCGGCTGAAATGAGTTTTCTCCGCAGGGTGTCTGGACTCTCCCTTAGAGATAGGGTGAGAAGCTCAGTCATCCGGGAGGGACTCGGAGTAGAGCCGCTGCTTCTCCACATCGAGAGGAGCCAGTTGAGGTGGCTCGGGCATCTGGTTAGGATGCCTCCTGGACGCCTCCCTGGTGAGGTGTTCTGGATACGTCCCACCGGGAGGAGACCCAGAGGAAGACCCAGGACACGCTAGCCTGGTTAAAACCAGACCCTTGTCCTTCACTTCGCTTCGTACTAGGAGCGAAGTGAAGACAAGGGTCTGGTTTTAACCAGGCTAAGGACACGCTGGAGGGACTATGTTTCTCGGCTAGCCTGGGTACGCCTTGGGATTCTCCTGGAAGAGCTGCTCCAAGTGGCTGGGGAGAGGGAAGTCTGGGCCTCCTTATGCTACTACCCCTGCGACCTGACCTGATAAGCGGGAAAAAATGGATGAATGGAATAAATCTCTGTCATAAACTCTGGACACATTTATGCTTCACGATCCAAGTTCAACCGTGTGTTGCAGGATGTCCTGCGGGCTTTGAACGCACCACACGAGTGCCCGGATGTGATTGAGGCTGGGGCTGGCTGCCTGTATAAAAAGGGCCAGCCCTCAGTGGTTGACTTCACGTCATCCGCCTTCCGGTCCAGACCTCGGCGTCTGCTGGCTGTCGCGCTAGCGTAAATAAATGTGCGCTTAAGGAAGCTATGATCTACTGTTCTAGCGACCGCCTGTACAAGCTTCCTGCTTCCCTCTCCTGCTAGAGGTGGAGCTCGGTGCCGCTGCTGTTTGTCCGTGGCTGTTTGTTTGCCTGCTGTCCGGATTGTCCCGACTGGATTCCGCCCTCCATCTGGGTTGTCCGTCGACTGCCGACTGGTCCTGTTTGCTGTTTTGGTGCCCGCTGTCTGGACGACGTGGGGCGGGCTGCGTCACACGTCCTGTGGGGCTGATCTGGGCCGACTGATGCTCTGCTCGGACTAATCATCCAGGTGTCAGCTGGAGTGGCGTCTACTACAGTGCGGCGGATCCTACCAGGACGGACTCTGGACTGCAGTTGAGTTCATTCATTCAACCTTTATTTAGTCAGGTAAATCTCATTGAGCCTCGTGGAGTCATTTACAAAAGCAACCTGCTACAAACTAAAGAATGATGAACATCAATGGTAGAATTTCCTTAAACAATAGAAAAACAGAGTGACTGATCGAGAATCCCCCAGACGGTGGTATTATTTCTGGCTTGGTGTACAGTTGTCTGTGGGGTTTCCCTTTTTTTATATGTACTATACTCTGAATTGCACTTTTATTGAAGTCATAATTGTCTTTTAAAGTTTTTTTTAACTTAACATTTTTAATTAAACAAACTGTGCAATTTAATTAGTCTCACTGTGTAAAATTGTCCCCAAGCCTCATCTGCAACGGGCCTGCGTGCTTTAAAGGTAACTTTTTAGTTATAATCATTTTAACTAATTTCAATTTTATTAAAAAAAAATTTTTTTTAATAGTGTTGTTGCCTATTTTTAAACACACCCGTCCGGCTGCACGTGTGAAGCTGTAAGTGTGAGCTGAATAAACAGCTGTTTCCCTCCTGCAGCTGCAGCTCCTACCTGTTGTGTGCAGGTGTGTCTGAGGTTTCCAGGTGATGTCCAGCAGTCTGCGCTGACGATCGATCTCTTCCTCGTACTGGACGATGGTTTTTTCAAACTCTGTGAATATTTCTTCAGCAGCAGCAGTTAGTCGCTCGCTGATAAACTCTCTCAGAGACTGAACTGAAGACATTGTTGCTGCACACACTCACACATTCACCTCTCACACACAGACACATGAACAACAACAAACACAGAGCTAACTATGCTAATGCTGCCAGCGCCGTGTTTACTTCCGGTGGTGTCACACTGTGAAGCTCCGACTAAAACGGAAACGTTGTGATCCCGGTTTATTAAATAAAACACAATCAATCGATCAATGTAACTATCCGATTCAAACTAACATCAGATTGTGACATGTCTAAATCTCCCCTTACAGATCATTGCAGCATCAGTTTACTTCCTGGAATATCTTACAAAAAGATCTGAAGCTCTCGACCTTGACTTCTCTAAATGGTTTTCAGAATCTGTTGGAATCCTGGCAAAAACCAATGCAGATTTGTTCTTGTCTTTGATTTTATACGTCTACCTTATGTTTTGCTCATTTTTTGATACTTTGTTAAAAAAAATCTATTTCTTTCTTTTGTTTTTTTCTCTTTTTTGTTTTCTATTGTTTATTGTTTATTGTCTGTTTATTGTTTAAGGAAATTCTACCATTGCTGTTCATCGTTCTTTAGTTTTAGCAGGTCGCTTTCGTAAATGAGCCCATGAGGTTCAATAAGATTTACCTGACTAAATAAAGGTTGAATGAAAAAAGTATTACTCCTGTTCCTGAGACTGACATGCAGGGTACTGGAAATTCAACGCAGATCTTTTAAAAAATGATCTCTATTGTAAAGAAATCAAAGAACTAGTAAAAAAGATATTTCTAGATGAATCTATAATAACCTACACTTCAAAATGGGAATACTTAAAATATAAAATACGGCTTCATTCTATTTCCTTTAGCAAAAAAAAAACAAAACAAAAAAACAATGACCTGGAAGAAACAAAATTAGTTAAAGATTTAAACTCATTATGTGTTAAACAGACACTAAATGATGCAGACAAAAATAACCTTCTGACCTTACAGTCTAAACTAGACGCCATCTATGAAAGAAAGGCCCGGGGTGCTTTTATCCGATCCAGAGCTAAATGGATTGAAGAAGGAGAAAAAAACAGTGCTTACTTCTGTAGACTAGAAAAGAGGAGGCAAACTAAAAAACACATTCAATCACTCCTTATTAACAATGAGGAATGTACAGACCAAACTTTAATAGCAAAAGAAATTAGCAACTTTTATCAAAAGCTTTACAGCTCCTCTTTTTCATCTCAAGATAGCGACTTCCTGTTAGACCAAGTGAAACAATTCATCCCTCAGATCTCCGTGGATTTCAAGGAAAACTGTGACAAAGATATTAATATAGAAGAGCTAGACCGTACTATCATGAGTTTGAAACTTGATAAATCCCCCGGCCCTGATGGCCTTACTGCTAATTTCTATAGACATTTTTGGGACTCTCTCAGAGAATTTATATTCCAGGTCTTTCAAGAGACCATAGATAATAACTCTCTTCCACACAGCATGAAGCAGGGAATTATCACACTTATTCCAAAACCAGAAAAAGACAAAAAAGTTCTAGACAACTACCGCCCAATCACCCTCTTAAACTGCGACTACAAATTATTAACATATATACAGGTAGTCCCCGATTTACGAGCGAGTTCCGTTACAACGAGGCGCTCGTAAACCGGAAATCTCGTAATTTGGAACGGCCGCCACGCTTCTCGTAAGTCCGGAATTTCGCTCGTAAATTGGAACGGTTTTGCTAGCGCGACTACGAACACTCGTTTTTCATCGAAAAACTGCTTATGAGTGCATAAAAATGATCGGAAACGTGTGTCCACATGTTTAGCTAACGAACTGTGGTGAAAAAACACAGGAAAACTCAGTATTTTTTGCGTTTTTTCCAAAAATTCGCCAGCTCGTAAGTCCGGAACCTCGTAGATCAGAGCGCTCGTAAATCGGGGACTACCTGTATACACAAATAGATTGAAAACTGGTCTTAAGGATGTGATTTCTGAAACTCAAACAGGTTTTATGTCTAAAAGATCAATTCACGACAACATTAGACTCGTCCAAGATTTACTCGAATACAATGATCTGATTGAGGACAAAGGCTTCATTCTTTTCTTAGACTTCTACAAAGCCTTTGACATGCTGGAGCATCAGTTTCTATTCAGAGTCTTACACTTATTTGGCTTTGGGTCAAATTTTTGTAAAATCATTGAAAGCTTTTATAATGACACTACAAGCTCGGTTGCTCTTCAACATGGCACCTCTCCTCGTTTTGCCATTAATAGAGGAGTAAAACAGGGCTGCAATATTTCTCCATTCCTCTTCATCCTGGCTGTTGAAGTGTTGGCTATCTTCATAAAAAACTCAAACATTCCAAAATTGAACATTTTTGATGACCAAATTATAATCAGCCAACTAGCTGACGACACCACAATCTTTTTGAAGAATCTAGATCAAACTCCTAAAGTCATTGAATTAATTAATACATTTTCAAAAGCATCAGGTCTAACTTTGAATCTACAGAAATGTGAACTGATGGCGATTCATAACACTAATCTAACAGAAGCATATGGTATTCCCATTAAATCCTCAGTGAAATATCTTGGAATGGTAATAACTAAAGATACTAAACTCAGTGATACTCTTAACATAGAGAATAAAATCCAGAACTGCAAATCTCAGTTAAACGGATGGAATCAAAGAGATCTAACGCTATTCGGGAGAACCTACCTAACTAAAATGGAATCACTGTCTCGTTGTATTTATCCGGCTTATTCTATGGCCATACCTAATAAATATATTAAAGCCATAAATCAACTAAACTTCAACTTCATCTGGAAAAATCGAGCCCACTACTTAAAAAAAGCAAACATGGTAAAAGATTTTAAAGATGGTGGTTTTCAAACAATTGACTTTGAATGTTTAAGAAGGAGGTGGAACACCTGGAGAGCTGGTGCAAAGAGAACAATCTTCACATGAATGTGAAGAAGACAAAGGAGATGATTGTGGACTTCAGAAGGAACAAACACACCCATGCCCCACTGAAAATAGGTGGGTCTGCAGTGGAAGTGGTCTCCAGCTACAAATACTTGGGTGTACACATGAATGATAACCTCAGCTGGAGCAACAACACCACCAGCCTGATCAAGAAAGGTCATCAGAGACTCTACTTCCTCAGACGACTGAGACGAGCTGGTCTGAGCAGCCCAGTTCTCACCTCGTTCTACAGGTGTGCAGTGGAGAGCGTCCTGTGCTCCAGCATCAACGTGTGGCATGGAGGCTGCACAGTTGAAGAGAGGAAAGCTCTGCAGAGAGTGGTGAAGGCTGCACAGAAGTCTGTTGGAGTCAGTCTCCCCACAATCACAGACATTTACACCTCCAGATGCAGGAAAAGAGCCACCTGCATCATGAAAGACCTCACTCATCCAGCACACTCACTCTTTGCCCCACTCCCCTCAGGACGGAGGTTGAGGAGCATCAAGTGTAGAACCACTAGACTGAGGAACAGCTTCTACCCTGAGGCTGTTAGACTCATGAATAAATAAAAATAAAATAAAAAATAAACACTGCAAAATATCACATCATACTGATGCTGATCTGTTTTCTTGTTGCTGTATTCATCTGTGTTCATCTGTGACCATCTGCTCATGCAGACTCATGTTCGTGCTGCTGTTTATTCCCACTATATTAAGCTTAGTGTATTACTAGTTGATGCTTTTCTTAGTTAGTTCTAGATGTTATTACTGTTTTTCTCTTTCATTTGTTGTTGGATGTAACTGGGACCTCGTGTACATAATCTCGTTTTCATCTCATACCACATGCGGTGCAAATGACAATAAAGATCTCTGACTCT
>JBBPBX010112556.1:0-10575 GCA_038048925.1 Garcialebias charrua
TTAAAAAAATAAATTCTGCCTCTTGTCATAAAAAAATATAAACATTTGAACTTTGTGTCAAAAACGTGATGAAATATTTACAAACGTAGAACGCTTACTGAACGTGTCATTTATAGCAACACTTTTTTCCCCCAGAACATAAAAATGTTAAGATAATATGTTAATATAATATATGTAGGTGTTGGAAAACAAAACAGAACAGTAAAGGTTTCCAGCTCAGGAGCCAGGACTATAAAGCCCGAGATACACTCATGCGTCCTCAGGTACGCCACCATACGCGCGCATTTTGTGCGCATGTGTTTTGCTGATATGCTTCAGCATATGTCAGAAACTATCAGCTTTCAAACGCTCGCGTTCTCCTTGTTGTAATATGAGCAGCTGCACACGGAGGGGACTCAACTGAGCTCGCTGATTGGTTACTTGCTGACACGCCTACTGAAATGATTGACAGCCAGCTCATGTAGCGCCTTGAAGACCGCGGCGGTGTTCATGCGGTGTTTCTACTATATATGTTGTAAAAAGTTCTCTCAGAAATAAAAATAATAACAGGGAGTGCTTTTCCTGCAGCACACAGCCCACCAGGGATATTTAAAACATCGCGCACCCAGGTAGGACCTGAATTCATTCATTTCAATCATCGAGTGAACGGAGGAAGAAGCGGTTACTTGACTTTAGGCAAAAAAACAAAAGAAAAGGCCCGATCAGCGATAAAGAAGGGGAATTTATTTAATTTGTGTAACATACAAAACAGTCCGGCGCCGGGGAAGTTTATGTTCAGACACCGCGCATCGCGTATGCGTAGTAAAAAAATACTTTTGCGCGTACGTGCCCTGAGGGGCTACGCGGGGCTACGCTTTTGCCACAGCGTACGTACGCTGCGTATAGGCGTATCGTGAGGACGCTCGAGTGTATCTCGGGCTTAAGAGGCTGCAGAAGGGCTTCCTACCCTGCTGGAGCATTACTTACTGATGGGGGATGTAAAGGTCACGGATGTTTTCCCGCTTACTAATGTCAAATTAATAACCATGTATGTGAAGTAAGGAGTCTTTCTGTCTACTCAGAGGAGTCTGATAACTGATACGCCTTCAAGAGAAGTGAGTTGTGAAGCAGAGGTTGTCTTGACCTCACCTCCACTGTTATGACTTAAACTATTTAAAAAACTCCAGGCGTGACAATAAGCTACCTGAAGGCACATTCTGGTAAAAAGCGACAGCAACTTGAACGCTAAGAAGCATGGTCAAGGAGACAAACAAGTATTTCAGTCCTTGGCTTTCTGCTTTTGCACTACATGTCAGAAAAGGCCACTGCTTTGAAGCGAAAACATAAAAATAAGTGGAATGAAGAAGGTGGGCTTGGCTGAGTCAAAAACTTAGGCAAACCTACCTCGTATGCTGTGAACACCACCCCCACAGTGAAGCATGGGGGGGTGGCAGCATCATGATGTGGGCATTTATAGAAAGGTGGATAGTGAGGGAACGCTGTTGGGAGTCTTCCAGAGGTCTGAGACATGATGGCGGTCTACCATTCAGCAGGACAATGACCCTAAATACGTCACCGAAGCAGCATTCCACTGGTTTAAGGAGAACCAGTTAGAGTCAAAGATCAGACCTCAGTCCAAATGAGAAGCTTTGGTTTGATTCAAAGATAACAGGGCACAAGCAGCACTAACCGAAAGAAGCTGAGGCAGTTTGGTCATGCAGAGGTTCAAAGATCTATAAGGTCTTACCGCTGTAACTGCTGCAACACGTGGCTCTACATACTACTCATGCAAGGGGTAGAAGTTGTGTCCATGATATGGTTCCGATATAAAATTCTCAGTTTAAACACTTTGTTTCTAAGTTCATCCACGAGAGTCAGCCGGATTCAGCTGAAAGAAATGCCAAAGCACTTCAAAAACGATGTAAACCACCAAGGACTGTTCGACTGCTGGCCGTAAAACAAATCAAACATGTCTGCAGACTCGTCAGATAAAAGGTCTCCGCTTGGAAATAAATTCAAAATGAATGTTATTGTCGTTCTGAGTGCAGCTTTTATTTAGCTCAAGAGGATTAGTGCAGATGGTAAATAGCCTGAAGCTAGAAAGAAAAAAAACAATTACAATAAAATCCATCATCGCTATTGCTCTGCATACAAACGAGCTGACAAATACGAGTGAGATCAGAAAAACAAAAGGAAGACAAAAATCCTACTACCAGTACTGTGAAGTGCAGAGTTTCTTGCGTGGTGTTCAGTGCCTTAAAAACTATCAGGTAAACGCAGGTTGCCACAGTGACATCTATCCGAGCTCATTATGTAACACTGAAACAATCTATTTTAACAATCTATTAGCAATGAACAGAAAACACCATACGTGTGTCTGCATGAACCCACCTTTGATACCCCTCAGCCAGTAGGGTGAGAGTGGTCTCTATGCTTTTTGCCAGCGGTACTGGGGTAAGAAAGATTTGACGAGGGCAGAAGGTGATACTCGGAAGCTCGAGGATAATGGTGATTGACAGCTGTCTATACGGACGGTGTCCTTCGGTTCTTTCTTCTCCTTTTACTCCCAAAAACAGTGGGATGGAGATTTGGGTCACTTTTTCTCCTGGGAAAAAAAAATCAGATAATATATCAGTAACATATAAAGTATTTATGGGCGTAACACACATAAATTACAAAGTACATAAGGGTAATAATTACCAAGTAACATATGGAATAATTCTGTTTGGAAGGTACTTAAGGGGCCAAGATGGGGTAGAGGCAGGGCTTCCAACTTTGGACCCGAAGGACCCAGGTTCGAACCCCGGCCACTACACACCTTGGGGTGTCTATGAGTGCACACCTATTTCCCCAGCTCCCCGGGCGCTTTCTATGGCTGCCCACTGCACCACCTGGTGGTGGTTGGGTTAAATGCAGAGACAAATTTCGTCTTGTATGGGAAACATACACAGATGACAAAAATGTGACATTTATTTATTTATTTTTACTTATGGGGTTATGGGGTAATTACGGGGTAACAAGCAGGGTAATAGAGAGTTAACATAAGGGTTTCCACAGGGTACTTATGGCATAATGTACAAAAGTAATTAATGGAAAACAAACTGAGTAATCATTGGGTAACAAAGTAATTACAGGTAATCCCCAACTTACGAGCGCATCGACATACGAGGTTCCAGACTTACGAGCTCACTAACGAACAGTAAATTTGTAAAGAAAATACAGCACTTTTATGTGTTTTTAGATGAGTGTTAGCTAACCGTTTGGAAACAAGTTTCTGAGCATGTTTATGAACTAGTATGAACATTTGTGATGAAAAACGAGTGTTCGTAGTAGCGCTAGCATAAAATTTCCGACTTACGACCGAAAATCCGGACTTACGAGCGACACGTGTTTTGTGTTCCGACATACGAATTTTCGTCTTACGAGCAGTGTTGGGCGTAATGACATTACATTTTTCAGTAACGTAGTAGTGTAACGCACTACTTTGAAAATGCCTGTAATATATTACAGTTACTAACAAAACCTTACATTCGTTACTTGCGTTACAATCAGGACCTTTCGGAGAATAGTTTTATTTATTTATTTTATTTTACCTTTCGGAGAATAGTTGTGGGACGAGGACGACGGAGCAGACCATAGACATTATATATAGATATCTATGGAGCAGACTGTCACGAGGGGAAAACAAAGACGTACGCGATGACGTCGGAACGTCATACGTCAACGTACATAGACATATAAAGGTACATAGACATACATTGAATGAACAACAACATGGCGGAGGTGGAGGCGAACGCGGCGATGTCATTTTATGGATGGAAGTATTCATATTATTTTTCTTTTGTCACAAGAAAGGACAAGAACATTACAGTAGTGTGCAAGCTAGTCTGGGCCACAACAAGACACTGTCTACTGCTGCGAACTCGACGTCAAATCTTTACAAGCCACTACAAAGGCTGAGGTAAACAAACTTGTAAACAAACATTTCAGATGTTTTATTTTTTATTTTGTTCTATTTTTTTAAAACAGAAGTTTTACATTTTGATATTGTCATACCTTTTGAATGGCACGTTTACATATGCATTGTGCTTGTTATGTAGCACTGCTGTTTTACTTTTTCATCAAAAATGAGTGTCAAAAAGATCTCTAATATCATTATTGAAAGATAAAAATTAATACAGGTTAAATCTCAGGTATTAGAGTAATCCGAAAGTAATGTAACTAAGTTACTTTCAGAACTGAGTAACTAAGTAGTGTAATATGTTACTTTTAAAAAAAGTAACTAGTAATGTGTAACTAATTACTTATTTTGGGTAACTACCCCAACACTGCTTACGAGATAGCCATAGTAACGGAACTCGCTCGTAAGTCGGGGATTACCTGTATTGGGTAAAAACAGTAATTATATAGTAACAAACAAGGTGATAGTGAGTTAACATATGGGGTTCAAACTGGGTACCTATAGCATAATGTACAAAGGTAATTAATGGGTAACAAACAGTAATCATAGGGTAACAAACAGGGTGCTAGCGAGTTAATATATGGGGTTTAAACAGGGTACATATGGCATAATGTACAAAGGGTAATTATAGGGTAAAAAAACTGAGTAATTATAGGGTAACAGACATGAATTATTAGGTAACAAATTGAGTAATTATAGGATAACAAACGTTAATTTTTGGGTAACAAGTTGAGTAATTATAGGGTAACATATGGGGTAGTTATGGGGTTATTACAGGGCAACATACTGTGTAATTAGAGAATAACAAACAGGGCATTTACAGGGTACCTACGAGATACTATACTGTACTGGGTAATGATGGGGTAATATGCAGGAAATTACAACGTACTTTTGTGGGTGCAGGGGTGCTTTAATTTACCTAATAAGTACTGTACTCCTAAAGTACTCTTTATGTTACTCAGTAAGTACAAGGTAACAAGCCACATCCTAATACAGCCTGGTCCCTGAAGTTACTCTGCATGTGATTCTGTAAATACTTTGTAATTACCCTGTATGTTAGTCTGTAATTACCGGTGCTCATATGTTCCTCCGAAGGTACTGGTCTGTAATGTATACCTACCCATTCTGACCACATCAGGGATGATGGTAATCTCCAAACACACAGTCTGACCTGGCCTGAGACTGCCAGATGACGGAGACAGTACACACAACTTCTGGTCTTCAATGCCCTGAGCCAGAACTGACATCCCACTGCAGTCAAACCACCAGTGCACACGCTCTTCCGTGACAGCGCGCCAGCAAACACTCTCTTCGCCCACTGCTTTCAGCTCCACATTCTGCCAGCAGACAAAATGAATATAGAAACAGAAACACTGAAAACAATGGAAGATTCTGGTCATATTATTATATTAGGTGTTTGACAGGATAAGTACCTTGGAGACGGTGTCAAACTGAGGCTCCACATTAAACTGTAGACTTGAGGGGGACATTTCTAGAGGGGCATACAGGGCTAAACACACAGCAGCGAGAGTAGTTTAAAGTTTGATCCATTTTTTACTCAGTGACATAAACAGACCTCAATGACCCCACCTGTGGCTTGGATCCACGGTGGCTGCTGTGTTGCCATAGCGACAGCGTGAGGATAAGCTTTGATGTGTTTCCTGCTGTCAGCTATCAGTGACGGAGACGTGGATGAGGACGATGGGGAGGGGAAAGACGATGAGGAATCTGCGGGCAGTTTCACTCCATTGATCATCAGAGGCAGGTAAAAGTCATGGCTTGCCACCTGCAGGGAGACATTTTATATGGCCCTTCTTATTATATATATATACAGTATATATATATTTTTATATTACTGATATCAGGTGGTCAAAAAAGGTACTACACTCCAAGCAAATCAACATTTCTTCCAAAATTTGACTGTTAATTATTGTCAAATTTCAAACAATATTATTGTTTACCGTAATAATTTCTGAGACAATTAATCGCCCAGCAAAATGTGTTATCGTGACAGGCCTAGTATGAAGTTCGTTAAATTATCTTAAGCGGATCAGAAGATTTGGGCGGGACAAGAGAAAGTTTTGGACGGAGACTACAGGTAGTCCCCGAGTTACGACGCAGTTCCGTTCCTACGTCCGTTCGTAACACGGAAATCGTCGTAAGTCAAAAAATACATCCAAACGGCCCCTCATACATCCAAACGGCCCCTCATGTATCCAAACGGCACCTCATACGTACAGTACTGTATTTTTACCAAGCACTTAACACATTACCCTACATGATTATCAAAAACACATACATTTGGAGCCATAATGAAGGAAAAAAAGAGTTAATTTCTTACTGGGAGCTGGTCAATTCTTCCTCCGTCGGTTAGCATGTTAGCTCGTGCACCTCAGAGCTCCTGCAGCTTCAAGCGGTCCACAGCGAAAAAAAGCTCGTTGTAACCTGTCTGCCTCGTAAACCTCCGGTCAAAACAATAAGGTCTCCTGTAAGTTTCCAGAAGTTTCCAGCGCGTCAAGCTCCCCCCCTCCCTCCCTCCTTCCTGTAAGTTTCCAATGAGCGCGCGTCAAGCTCCCCCCTCCCTCCCTCCCTCCTGTAAGTTTTGTTTCATTTTCTGGTGTAAAGGTGCATAAACCACGTAACTTGAAACAATGCTTTTCAATGGGAGGGCGTTTGTAACCGCGAAACGTCGTAGCTCGAGACTACCTGACTATTCCATATGTTCATTTTCTATGAGCGTATAAAAAGGTTGAAGAGTAAATTCAACGTTTTCATCCAGGCTGGACACTTTTTTTGTTCCCCTTCCGGTGATGAATTTGCAACCTCATTCAAAAAGCTATCTACATCAATTAATATATTTTCTCTTCCCTTTTACACATAACCCAAAGTAGAAATGGCTGGAACATCCATTTAGGTAAGGCTTTCATCAGCTTTGCACACAGAATCTTCCCATTAATGGAAATTTCTGACCAAAACTTGCCTGTGTTGGGGAAAAGACAAGGAAGCATTCTTCTGTCTGACCACCGTGGAGCTCTACAACACTCGGACCTGGTTCCCTTTCCGCTTCTGCAAAAAAAGCACAGAAAACTCCAAGCAAACCAGGTTGTATTCACAACGTGTAGCTAAGTTTCACATGTTCTTTCTCATCTTAAGTTCTCAGTTTCACGCTGTATTTGCAGAACCTCTTTTCATTCAACCTGTATTTATAGTGAGCTTTAACAAACTAGACGCTACGGTGTTTTACGTACTCGTGCAGGACTGTGAAAACTGCAAGGAGAAGTCTTCGTACTCTGACAGATCGAAAGTGACTCGGGCTGCAGCCAATGAGCGATTTGTTAGAGTGAATGGAATAACTTGTTGAGAACCGGTATGGACTCCACTGAACTGAAAATGAGTCTGAAACGAGAAATAGTGCAAGTAGATTTAGACAAACAACCACTTTATTTTCAGTAAATCAAAGTCAGTGCAATCATTAAGAGAAAGTGTGCTAAATATTTCAATAACTAAGTCATAAAAAGCTGAAAATCCTTCTATTGGTGCTTCCAAAAAAAAAAACAGGAAGAAAATCCTACTTTCTTTCTGATCTCCACCTGAGAATTTCTGTATGCAGATCAACCACCTCCAACGCCCTCAAAATGCCCATAAATATTAAAGTCAAAACACCTCATGAATGCTGATGCACTGAAATGAGGCAGATAAAAAGTGGCTCTTTACGGTGAATAGCAGCTCCGGCTGTGAGAAACAAGACACGGAGCTGGTGTTTATGGATACTGAGGCAATTACTAGCCAAGAAAATCCTTATAACCCCTGAACATTTATGTTGTTCTTCTATCCAACACCAATGGATCTGTTACAGTTGGATAAATAATGATTCTCCAGAAACTTTAAATCCTTTATCTTTCTTAAGCAGCATATGGTATCATGAGGCTTTAGGTCCCAATAGGTTTTCCAAAGAACTGAAGACTGGACACGGCAAGGCCCCTATGATCCTAATGTTTCTTCTTTAGTAACTCCAGTGGTGCCTTGATGATAGGTTTTGGGTCATTGCCATGCATTCATGACCTATCTTCAACTTTCTGGGTGAGGATTGAAGGTAGATGGATCCACTTTTTAGCTCCTTGATGCAGCTGTGGAAGAGAACTTGGAGAGGTGGAGGTATGCACTTGAAAGAAGAGGAATGAAAGTCAGTCATAGTAAGACAGAGTATGTGTGTGAATGGGAGAGAGGTCGATGGAACAGTGAGGCTACAAGGAGCAGAGGTCACAAAGGTGCAGGACTTCCAAGTACTTGGGGTCTACTGTCCAGGAGAATGGGGATGTGCAGTGAAGAAAAGTTAAAAAGAAAAAGGTTTCCAAGGCAGTGGTGAGACCAGTTATGTTGTATGGTATGAGCCCTTTGAGTATCTTGATGGGATAGAAAGGTGCTACATAAGTACAGTCCATTTACCATTTATGGTCTGGAAACAGTGGCATTGACAAAAAGACAGGAGAAAGAACTGGAAGTGGCAGAAATGAAGATGCTGAAGTTCTCCTTAGGAGTGACAAGGATGGATAAGATCAGGAATGAGATCAGAGGTACAGCACAGGTTGAACTGGGAGGTAAAGTTAGAGAGGCCAGGAAAAAGACAGAGGAAATATATGGATGCAGAACACAGATCCTCACCACACTGATGTCTACATTAGGAGGCTCCACAGATCCAGCCACTCTGAGCTCGATGGATTTCATGTTCTTCAAAGCAATCTGTAAAACACAGAATTTTTCACACACAATACAATATAACTTTATTTATAAAGCGCATTAAAAACAACACCGCTGACCAAAGTGTTGTACACTGATAACACAAAAACGCAAACATAATAACAAATAGAGAAATTGCATTTCCTGCGAAAATGTAGAGTGAATGCTTATTGTAGAAGAACTTGCTGAAAAGCAGATAAATTTAACTAAAAAACATGCTAAAATGTAGCTGAAATGTAAGAACAAACCATTAACAGAACAGAAAGAACACATTTGCAGAATTAGCTTTAAATAAAAAGAAATGAGCCCAAAATTTTGAAAATGAGCTAAAAACGCTGAAATTGGCAAAAATAGCCGAAAAAGCTAAAATTTGCATAAAACAACTAATAGTAACTGATATAGCAAAAAAGCTGAAACTAGCAGAAAATACTGAAATGAGCATAAGAAAGTTAAATTAGCATTAAGAAGATAATTAGGCTGAAAGTAGGAGAAATTACCAGGAAAAATGAGAAGTAATCTGAAAACAGCTTAAATTAGCTAAACATGCTAAAAAGGCTAGCTGAAAGGTTAAAGGTTGAAAATCTGAAAAGGTTGAAAAGGTTAAAGCTTAAATTAGCAGAAGACGACAGAAAGAACACATTTGCCCAATTAGGCTGAGAAGCAGAAATGAGCACAAAAAAATAGAAATTATCTGAAATAAGCACCAAAAATAAATAAAAAAATATTTAAAAAAAAATATTAGGGATGGGGCAGATCCAATCCAGTATCGGTATCGGTATCCGATACCAGCATTATTTAAGTATCGGGTATCGGATCAAACCTGCCGATACTTTTCCGATCCAGCTTCAAAGAGCACTTGTGTTCAATCACAATCTGTGACTGCCCTTTTTAACATTGTGTGAGATAAACCCAATGAAGACACTCTTAAGCCTTACAATAGGGGGTTCCCTATTGTAAGGCTTAAGAGTGTCTTCATTGGGTTTATCTCACACAATGTTAAAATGAATAGTTTGGGTGCAAAAGTTTCATTATACAGAGTCAAATACCTGAACAGTATCGGATCGGGAAAGTATCGGTATCGGTCGATACTGAGTTAATAAGTATCGGTATCGGATCGGAAGTGAGAAATGTGGATCGGTGCATCCCTAAAAAATATGAAAAGTAGCTAAAAGTGAAGAAAGAAACTTAAATTAACAGTAGGAAGTGGGGAGAGCACAATTTTGCCAAATTAGGCCGAAAAAAGTTTAAATGAGTGCAAAAATTGTGGAATTAGCTGAAAAAGCTAAAATTAGCATAAAACAGCTAAATGGTAGCTGAAATAGCAGAAAAAGCAGAAACTTGCAGAAATAAGCTGTAAGGAGCACAACAAGCTGAAATTAGCAGAAAGAAGTTAGAAAAAGTACAAAAATGTTGTAGTTAGCACAAAGAATCTGAAAGGAGCACAAAAACAGCCGAAAAAGCAGCTGGAATTGGCTGAAAATAGCTGAAAATTGTTTAAATTTGCACAAGGAAACAAAGACGCTTTAGCAGAACAAAATGTGAAAGGAGCAGTAAAAGGTTGTGAACACATCTAAAGATTTGAAGGATGTAAAATGACCTCTATTCATTTTCTTTGAGGAACAAAAGTGACAGAAAATGCTAAATATTTCAAAAAGCTAAAGTTGCACCAATACCAAAAGTCATAGCATCCTTCTCAAGGAGCTAGACGTTTTGATTTATGATTTGTTGAAAGAGCACAAAAATTGTGCCGGAAAACGTACGGAAGAAAACTGGAAATAGAGTGAACACTTCATAAACATTCACACAATCAAACCAGAAGGAACACCTTCATGGAAACAAAACTTTAAAGTCCACTCTTTTCTTCCACTTTCTTTCACCTTGATCTTGGCATCAAATCG
>JBBPBX010112558.1:0-10575 GCA_038048925.1 Garcialebias charrua
CATTCATGCATCCATCTATCTTCTCCCACTTGGGGTCAGGTCACGGGGGTAGCAGCCTAAGTAGGGAGGCCCAGACTTCCCTCTCCCCAGCAACTTGGGCCAGCTCCTCCGAAGAAATCCCAAGGCGCACCTATCCGCTTATCGATCTCTCACTCCATTTTTCCCTCATTCGTGAACAAGACCCCAAGATACTTAAACTCCTCCACTTGGGGCAGGACCTCCTCCCCAACCCGGAGAAAGAACTCTACCCTTTTCCGGCTCAAGACCATGGTCTCGGATTTGGAGGCACT
The DNA here is from genome assembly GCA_038048925.1 of Garcialebias charrua. Taxonomy (NCBI): domain Eukaryota; kingdom Metazoa; phylum Chordata; class Actinopteri; order Cyprinodontiformes; family Rivulidae; genus Garcialebias; species Garcialebias charrua. The sequence continues at coordinate 291 of JBBPBX010112558.1, forward strand.
CACCCCGGTCGCTTCACACTCGGCTGCGAACCGCTCCAGCAAAAGCTTTAGATCATGACCTGATGAAGCCAATAGGACCACATCATCTGCAAAAAGCAGACACAATCCTAAAGTCATCAAAACTGATCCCCTCAACACCTTGGCTGCACCTAGAAATTTTGTCCATAAGTTTTGAACAGAACTGGTGACAAAGGGCAACCTTGGCAGAGTCCAACTTTCACCGGGAACGAACCCAACTTACTGCCAGCAATGTGAACCAAGAGCTGACACCAGCCATACAGGGACCTAACAGCCCGTATCAAAGAGCCTGGTACCCCATACTCCCGGAGTACCCCCCAACAGGGTTCTCCGAGGGACGCGGTCGAACGCCTTCTCCAAGTCCACAAAGCACATGTAAACTGGTTGGGCAAACTCCCACGCACCCTCCAGGACCCTGCTGAGGGCGTGGAGCTGGTCCAGTGTTCTACGACCAGGATGAAAACCCCTCTGCTCTTCCTGAATCCAAGGTTTGACTATCTGACAGACTCTCCTCTCCAGAACCCCTGAATAGACCTTACCGGGGAGGCTTGAGTGTGATCCTCCTGTAGTGGGAACACACTCTGAGGTCCCCCTTTTTTGAATAGGGGAACTACCACCTTGGTCTGCCAATCCAGAGGAACTGCCCCCAATGTCCACGCAATATTGTTGGTTTTACTGTTTTTAATGTACAGGTAGTCCTCGACTTACGACGTAAGGGTTCCGTTCCTACGCTCCGTCGTAACTCGAATTTCGATGTAAGTCAGAAAATACATACATACTAAAAAATAACAAAATAAATGTACAGTACTGTACAGTTACCAAGCACTTAGCCTATCCCAACACAGTTTTTAAAGACGAAGGAGCAAGTTGAATCGTCTCCCTCCTACCTAGCAAGTTAAATTCACATAAAGGGAGCTAGCTGGCTAAATACTGTAGCTTGCTGTACGGTGGCCTACCTCCGTCTGTCTGTCCATCCATTGTTTACGACGTAAAACCGCCGTCAGCTCGGTCCATCTGCCATCCATCTGCTGTATTCCATTGTAAAACCGCCGTCACCCTCTGTTTGAAGACGAAGGAGCAACTTGAATCATCTCCCTCCTCCCTAGCAGGCTCCATTCACATAAAGGGAGCTAGCTGGCTAACTACAGTAGCTTGCTGTACGGTGGCCTACCTCCGTCCGTGACGTCCATCCAATATTTGTTTACAACGTAAAACCGCCGTCAGCTTGGTCCATCTGCCATCCATCTGCCGTATTCCATTGTAAAACTGCCGTCAACCTCTGTCCAGAGCGTTTAATCTCCACCTGTAATAATAATAATAATAATAATGAATTCAATTTATAACGCACTTTTCATTAATAAAAATCTCAAAGTGCTACAAAGTGCAACAAAGATCAAAGAACAAAAAATAAAACAAGTGATAAAATCAAGTAAAATCAAATAATAATATCAACTAAGATCAGAAAGGTGGATAGTGTTTAAAAGATTGTTGGATAGTGATTGTACATTGAAAAGTTTTATTTTAATACTAGTTGGACTGGTGACTGGACGCCTGTAGAACCGATTTAAGCAAACTGAGGTCCACTCCACGTTCTCCTTGCCACTTTGTGTGCTGTGAACTATAAGAGACCACAGATGCAGCGTTCTGATGATGTAATCGAGGTGCGACACGTCGCGTGGCCCTGCCCCTGGCCCAAGCGGAAAAAAATTGAGTCCGACCCATTTGCCGAGAGTAAGCGAATTTCTTCCGAGAGCTTCTATGGATGTAACGAGGTCTACGCAAAAAGTCCCAGTTGTTAGGTGGTAGAAACAGAAGATGTTAGGATTCAAGCAGCTATGAGACGGAGCTAGCACAGAGCTAGCCGCTAACAGCAGACCCACGGCTCCGAAGAAAATAACCAAGAAACAGTGAGATGTAACTTGAATGAGCATACCCCTAAAAGGAGCACAGGGGAAAATCCAGAACAGTCCAGATGACACAGGATCGAGGTTGACAAAGGCAGTAGGTAAGTAACAATAATTTCTTTTTGCGTGGAGAAGCGGTGATGACACGACAACACGCCAGCGTATCCACCCACCAAAACACTGATTAGTAAAGCTATCCATTCAAGGAATCGAGTAGACAAGTCAAATCTTGGCCTGGCTATAGTCTCTCATCCTGAGCAAGCACAGCGGCAACATCGGAAAGGAAAAACTCCCTTTTAAAAGGAAGAAACGTCCAGCAGACCCAGACTCAGGACAAGTGGCCATCTGCTTTGACCGGCAACGTGCAACGTTAGCAGAGCCACAGCGCAGTCAGACATGACAGCTGTCCGTAGAGTCCCTAATTAAAAAGCCACTGAACAGAAAAGGTCTAGATAAATGTTCAAAAAGAAAAGGTGTCTATCCATCCATCCATCCATTTTCGTCCGCTTATCCAGGGTCGGGTCGCGGGGGTAGCAGCCTAAGTAGGGAGGCCCAGACTTCCCTCTCCCCAGCCACTTGGAGCAGCTCCTCTGGGGGAATCCCAAGGCGTTCCCAGGCCAGCCGAGAAACATAGTCCCTCCAGCGTGTCCTGGGTCTTCCTCTGGGTCTCCTCCCGGTGGGACATGCCCGGAACACCTCACCAGGGAGGCGTCCAGGAGGCATCCTAACCAGATGCCCGAGCCACCTCAACTGGCTCCTCTCGATGTGGAGAAGCAGCGGCTCTACTCCGAGTCCCTCCCGGATGACTGAGCTTCTCACCCTATCTCTAAGGGAGAGTCCAGACACCCTGCGGAGAAAACTCATTTCAGCCGCTTGTATCCGAGATCTCGTTCTTTCGGTCACAACCCAAAGCTCATGACCATAGATGAGGGTGGGAACGTAGATCGATCGGTAAATTGAGAGCTTTGCCTTTTGACTCAGCTCTCTCTTCACCACGACAGACCGGTACAGCGCCCGCTTCACTGCGGATGCTGCACCTATCCGCCTATCGATCTCACGCTCCAGTTTTCCCTCATTCGTGAACAAGACCCCAAGATACTTAAACTCCTCCACTTGGGGCAGGACCTCCTCCCCGACCCGGAGAGGGCATGCTACCCTTTTCCGGCTCAAGACCATGGCCTCGGATTTGGAGGAACTGATCCTCATCCCGGCCGCATCACACTCGGCTGCAAACCGCTCCAGCAAAAGCTGTAGATCACAATCTGATGAAGCCAATAGGACCACATCATCTGCAAAAATCAGAGAAGCGATTCTAAGGCCACCAAAACGGATCCTCTCAACCAGTGTTTTAAGTGGAAAAAAATAAGTGCCGGTACCCTCCCTAATGTCATAATAATATGCATACCTGCAAACTCAGAAGGGATGAAAAAGGTGACAAACGTTGCGCCAACCCCCCCCCCGAAAGATTTTGTAATTTTTTAACATGCTTCAAGTAAAAGTCATTTACTAACCTAATTTAATGAGAACATAAATAGGAAAGATTGTGTCAACCAAAAAATTAACAACCAACAACAGCAGCAAGTCAAATACAGCAGAACATTTTGCTAACAATGCGCTGCTCCGAGTCAACAGATGCATTTAAAAACTTAAGACTTATCTCTTCAGACAGGCTTTTGGTTAATTTTGTACATTGATTTTAGAGTTTGTTATGTTTTACCTTTCTGTATAGTACTTCTGTGATTTTATGTTTTTTTCCTTTTGTAAAGCACTTTGTGACTCTCATGTCTGTGAAATGTGCTATATAAATAAAACTTACAGTAAAAACTCATTTCTTAAATATGCTGGTGAAGATGTTTTGCCAGAAATTTTGAATAAAGTAGATGCCATTTCCTGCATTCTTGTGTATTTTAACAAGTTGTTAAACATCTATGTTTACCTACATGTAAACATGATTCACTAACTATTTTAGAGACATCTAACAAAATAAAGTCAGGTCCTGTGGACAGATTAAAAAATTGTTGAAATTATTATTGATCATGAATCAGGATATTTTAGAGACACCTCATTTAACTAGTTCATATAGACATCATCCTGTTTTTAAACTCACTCCTGTGGCTAAGATAATTAAATTAATGTGATACTTTATCACAGTGGCTTTAGGGGTGCAATTGACTGTTATTTTGTTAATTTTTATTTAGTTTTATTTGTAACACAACATGCCATTTTACTAAACAATGGTTACACTGCATGTATAAAAATATTAACTTTACCCACAAGTTGGAGGAGTTACTTCCGCCTCCCTCACGCTCTGTCGCGCTGCAGAGTTTGTTTTTATTTTTTTTACAGATTTCGCTGTCATCTCCTCCCCCTGTCTATCCTGAGGTTGTGATTGGCCAAAATGACGCGCTCCACCAAAGATGTTTTATTATCGTGAAGATGCATTACTCTTTCTTGAAATCCAGTCGGGGGAAATGATGCATTCTAATCTGCCACGGGTCTTTCAAGTGGAGAAGACGAAAATAAGTTCCGGAACGCACCTTACGCTTAAAAAAAGTCCCGGTACTCTCAGGGTTAAATTTTAGAAGTGGCGGAACTGGGTACCGGTGAGTTCCGGCCCACTTAAAGCACTGCTCTCAACACCTTGGCTGTGCCTAGAAATTCTGTCCATAAAAGTTGTAGTGGCAGGGCTTCCGACTTGGGACCCGAAGGACGCGGGTTCGCGCCCCGGCCACTACACACCTTGGGGTGTCTATGAGTGCACACTAGGGGTGGGCGATATATCGAATATACTCGATGTATCGCGATATTTTAAATGTACGATGGTTAAAAGGGCTATATCGTGTATATCGAGGATCCTCCTGCTGTCGCGCGGGCCCCCACTCGCCCCCCTCCTTCCTGCAGGCTGCAGGAGCCGCGCGCGAGACTTTCAGCACAACATGTAAACACGGCAGATATGAAGAGCGCTGCACGCTGCTGAGGGGGGAAAACAATGTTCTGAGCTAGTTTGGATTAAATTGTCAGATGAGGGCATAAAAAATGTTTTTGTAGACGATGCTGAAAATAGTCCCGAAGAAAGGTCTGAACTACGAATCTTTTTCACCATTTAAACAGCGGAGTGGAGCATGAACGGCAGAACCAAGTGTTTTTACAGCTGCTGCTTCCTTAAAACAAACCACGGGTCTGAGCTTAGTCATGCGTGCACCGCATAGAGAGGTGGAGACATTAATAAATCAGCATTTTATCATTATCGCTAAAGACACGGTCCTTAGCGGCTAACAAGATGGCTAACGCGTTAGCCGTCTTCTTCCACAGCTGAGACTGACCGTGTCTTTAGCGATACAGCTGATTTAATAATGTCTCCACCTCTCGGTTCACGTTTCTGAGTGGAGGCTGTCGTGTTTTACACAAGGATTCAATGCGACACTTTGTAGAGCAACTTTAGAGAACGTCTTCGTGAATCCGGAAACAACCCCTGACCCTTTCACAATAAAACCGGATACAGTACACAGAGGCTCACTGTGATAAATCTGTTCTTGTTCAGAGGTTTTGCAGACATTGCCTGAACTTGGCACAGTTTGAAACTTGTGCACATTTTGTGGTTTGTTGTTAAAAATTACTAGCACATGCAAATAGTTGAGAGTTGTTACCTGTGACTGTTCTGGGTCAGTAAATTTTATGGCCACTGTTTACACTTTTGTTTTTGTATTTTAAAGGCCTTAATTGTTTTGATTTAATATTTTTTTAATGTTAAAAGCACAAGAGCACCTTTTTAAGTTTAAATTATGTATTCTTCCTTTTTGCTTGAAGTACTTTTTATTTATGTGTGCAATTGATGGTTAAAATAAAATATTTAAGTTTGTTCAAATTTAGTGTTGACATTTTTTAATCAATTTTGAATCATTTTTTCATTGATTTTGGAGATATCGCGATATATATCGTGTATCGTGATATAGCCAAAAAATATCGCGATATAATATTTTCCTCATATCGCCCAGCCCTAGTGCACACCTAATTCTCCAGCTCCCCGGGCGCTTTCTATGGCTGCTCACTGCACCACCTGGTGGTGGTTGGGTTAAATGCAGAGACGAATTTCGTCTGTGTATGGGAAACATACACAGATGACAGAAAAGGACATTATTATTATTATTATTATTATTATGAACAGAATCGGTGACAAAGGGCAACCTTGGCGGAGTCCAACTCTCACTGGAAACAAGCCTGACTTAAGGCCGAGATACACTTGAGCGTCCTCAGGTACGCCACTCTACGCGCGCATATTGTGCGCATGTGTTTTGCTGCTATACTTCATAAACTATTCAGCTTTAAAAAGCTCGCGTTCTCCTTGTTGTAATATGAGCAGCTGCACACGGAGGGGACTCAACTGAGCTCGCTGATTGGTCACTTGCTGACACGCCTACTGAAATGATTGACAGACAGCTTTCTCAGTCAGCTCATGTAGCTCCTTGAAGACCGCGGCGGTGTTCATGCGGTGTTTCTACTATATATGTTGTAAAAAGTTCTCTCAGAAATAAAAATAATAACAGGGAGTGCTTTTCCTGCAGCACACAGCCCACCAGGGATATTTAAAACATCGCGCACCCAGGTAGGACCTGAATTCATTCATTTCATTCATGGAGTGAACGGAGGAAGAAGCGGTTACTTGACTTTAGGCAAAAAAACAAAAGAAAAGGCCCGATCAGCGATAAAGAAGGGGAATTTATTTCATTTGTGTAACATACAAAACAGTCCGGCGCCGGGGAAGTTTATGGTCAGACACCGCGTATTGCGCACGCGGACGTAAAAAAAAAGCTTTGCGCGTACATGCCCTGAGGGGCTACGCGGGGCTACGCTTTTGCCTTGACGTACGTACGCTGCGTATAGGCGTATCGTGAGGACGCTCAAGTGTATCTCGGCCTTTACTGCCGGCAATGCGGACCAAGCTCTGACACCGGTCGTACAGGGACCTAACAGCCCATATCAATGGGCCTGGTACCCCATACTCCCGGAGTACCCCCCACAGAACCCCCGAGGGACGCGGTCGAATGCCTTTTCCAAGTCCACAAAGCACATGTAAACTGGTTGGGCAAACTCCCACGCGCCCTCCAGGACCCTGCTGAGGGTGTAGAGCTGGTCCAGTGTTCCACGACCAGCACGAAAACCACACTGCTCCTCCTGAATCCGAGGTTCGACTATCCGACGGACCCTCCTCTCCAGAACCCCTGAATAGACCTTACCAGGGAGGCTTAAGAGTGTGATCCCCCTATAGTTGGAACACACCCTACGGTCCCCCTTTTTGAATAGGGGAACCACCACCCCAGTCTGCCAATCCAAGGGAACTGCCCCCGATGTCCACGCGATATTGCAGAGTCGCGTAAGCCAACACAACCCCACAACATCCAGAGCCCTAAGGAACTCCGGGCGAATCTCATCAGAAAAGGTGTCTAGTAAAATAAAATAAAATAACTCCTTAGCGCGGAGAAGCGGCGAACAAACGCGAACGTCATGCCAGCGTACTCTCCCGCCTACCTACGCCGTAGTACTGTCCATTGCTTTGCTGATTCTGCCGTGAAGCTCCGTCCAGAGCGGGTCTTTCTGTGTTTTTCCGCAGTCAAGCTACTGCTTCTGCGCCGTTAAAACCGGAAGGAAGTCGGAACTCAGCTTTCAAAATAAAAATTTTCAAAAGAAAAGGTTTATTTTTTATTTTTTATGAGATGCGTGACGTAACCCCGAAACGTCTTAAGTCGAGGACTACCTGTATTTGTTTTATTGTCTTTTACTGTTTGCTGTTTTATGATTTTAACAGTCCATTACTTTTACGGTATCGGTTGATTTTATGTTTTTTATGCTTGTTTGTGTTAGTGCACAGCACTTTGGCCAACGATGTTGCTTTAAAAGGGTTTTATAAATAAAGTTGTATTGTAAAAATCTTTATACATTAAAACAAACAAATGAAGCAGATGAAATAAACTCACGCGGTGGAACCAGTAAAAAGTTAGCTCAAGATATTCTGTTTAACTGGAACTAAAACCCTTTGAAAACAAAACCAACGATGGTCTGAGCTGCTCTCAATCTCAGATAAAATGTTGTTTTCAGTGTGCTGCAACATTTTAAACTGTCCCCTGTGACGAGAAAGTAGAATAAATTCAGAGTTGACCATTTAAAACGTTTTTTTTTTTAATGTGAGACTGTCAACATTTATTAATAACATTACCAATCAGGCTTTCTATAAAGCTACAGGGTTGTTCAAATAGGTGTTGGGAGACACACTTATTTATTTATTCTTAACTGACAGGGACATCAAGACCCCCACTTACAGACTGTAATTATCCCTTTCATTACATTCAGCTTTCAGGCTACCTGATAGAACCTCAAAGAGATGTGTCTCTTATCAATGAAGGGGTTGAACAGTTGCTATCTTGGTAGTCTGCCAGTCTTGTGTCGGCAGGGTGATGGGCCATCACACGTCGACAGGCCTACGGGGGATTCAGATCAAGAGTGGAGAGCCGTCCGAGGACAAGTCCTGCAGGGCGAGTTTTTTTTACCTCCATCTGCATCTCCATCTGCATCTCCATCTGCATACAGCTGAGCTGCTCAGAGCCGCTTGAATACTCCAATATTCGAGGCTCACTGTGACTTATCTGTTTAAATAAAGGTTGAATGAATGAATACGATTACACAGAAACGGCCTCCACAAGTGAGTTGGTGCCTTGTCAGGACTGTTGGTCTGAACTGGTTATTGTCAAACATGAAGCCATTTCACTGTGGAACAAAGTGTTTCATTACCATTCAGGGAAGAAAGTCAGGCACGCTGTCTTCTGTGTATGTCAACCCGAGAAGCAAGCGTGGACCGAGGGCCCGTTTTGCAGTCTTGCAGTTAACCTACGCAGGAATGTAGCGGTTGTGACCAACATCTGTGTTGGGAAGAGACACCAGTCGGATCGAGTTCGAAAATGCTCTGTATTGAAAGAGCCTGTCGAGGTAGGCATATATTTCACGTGTTGTGCAGGAGTGTAACTTACTAAATGTGCTAAATAATAATGTTTCTGTTAGTGGTGGGAGATGTAATGAAGCTATCTGAGCTAAATGAAGCTATCTGGACATTTTGCAATTTAAGTTATGTGATTTAAATGATGCAAAACTTATTGCATGTTATTAAAGTTGAAAATGAAGACATCAGGTTTAATGTTTATTTATTTATTCAATACCACAAACCAGAGATGGGGACTCGAGTTTGGGACTCGGACTCGAGTCGCACTTAAGTCGCAAAAACAGAGACTTCAGACTCGACTCGGACTTGCATTCAAAAGACTTCCAACTCGACTCGGACTTGCATTCAAAAGACTTCCAACTCGACTCGGACTCGCCATTTGAGACTCGTGAGCATCAAGAATTGTTCTGAACCGGGACTAACTGTGCGGTTTTCCCGAAATCGTTCAAAATATTAATTTGCGATTCCTATGTTCGATGCTAGTTAGCCAACCGGAAGTAGCCGCCACCGAAAACCAACGAAGAAGAATCCACCGGAAGTGTGCATCTGCTATCGATAGCGTACTAATTTAAAGGACAACACCCACCGTGACAGTAACAATTCACCATATTGGAGAATTACTGTAGTATTTTATGAATTTTATTTTCATTTTTGCATTTGGGCCAGGCGAGGGTTAAAAAAAAAAAAAAAAAACAACCCACTCCCGAATGAATCCGGAAACCTGGCCGAAAAGTCCCGAAGGGTCATGCCTTTCGTTACATTGATCTCCACCCAGAAAGCAAGGCAGAAGGTAGGAGTGAGTTTCCATGGAGGTTTATGAGAGTGAGAGTAAAACTGCATATTTCCTGGTGCATTTTTGTGTACAACTGGACCAGTGGTCTGCTTTTATTTATTATTTATTTTATAGACCTTTTTAATAAGATATAACACCGCTGCGACTGTTGCTGGCTGCTCTCCTCTCCTCTGCCCAGAGAGGAGCGAGCCGTGCGGCTTCTCCCTGGCTCCCCGTTCCGCTGCGGGTCAGCTTTGAAGTTCGTGCTGGGGCTCGGTTCTGTCCAGCCTTGTTGCTGGAGCACGGGGAAGCACAGAGAGCACGGGGAAACCAACGAAGAAGAATCCACCGGAAGTGTGGATTCCGCGATCGAAAGCTTACTAATTAATAAAATGACCAGTCAGGTCAGTGCAGCACTTGCAATAATTTTCTATCATGCAAAGGAGGGTGGAGAAGTAAAATAGTGTCCCGTCTTTGACGTACTCCACCGGATTATTTTTGCTTCGTATCCGACCGGAAGTACAGAGTAGTCCGTCTGCAAAACGCTCCGCCGAACTTTTCGCTAATCGCTACCTCTTCGACTCCATCAGGTAAATAAATAAA
>JBBPBX010112559.1:0-5000 GCA_038048925.1 Garcialebias charrua
AGCATCACCCAAACCGTTTGTGAAAACTTCAACAGCAATAGAGTCCTGTTCAGCTTCTGCTCTGCCACCATAAGCCACAGCCACTTTCCCGTAAATATCGTCTCTGAAAACGTGCAGGTCCTCTCCATGTTTCCGTACACGCTGCCTCAGCTCTACTGCAACCGCAGCGGCATGATCAGAAGATGGGCCGTATGCAGTTTCCAGTTCGTCCACCAGGCGGCGGTAGTCCCATCTGTAAGAGCGAGGGTTTCTGTGGACAATGGCCCCCGCTGCGCCAACCAGGCAGAATTTCAGCTGCACTGTCATAGTCTTTTCGGACCAATAGTTCGCTTCGGCGCAGCTCTCAAACCTGTGCAGAAATTCTGTCCATGGTGTGGTACCGTCGTATTGGCCCGGACGTAAGGTGGGGACCCTCTCTCTCTCCATCCTCCTCACTGTCGGATAAAGGCTGCTGCACCATGAAACGAGTTTTATTTGGTTTTAATCGGGGCTGGGGCCGTGCAGGGGTTTGCTTGTAGCTTATTGTTCCATCCAGGTTATGAGAAGGAGTACAATGCACAGCTGGAAATGTCACTGGGTTGACAGGGGCCGGCGTGCTATGCACAAAACTTTGCATATGAGCAGAAGTAAATGGGTTGGAGTCCATATAATTATCTTTCATTTGAAACGTGGGGGTTGAGTAGAAATGCATTCTGTCGTCTGTAGCCCCTCCATGAGCGTTATAACCTTGACATTTGGCATCAATGAATGGATTTGTAGGAGTAAACTGTGGCTGAGCGGGGCCTTGGCGTGGTGCAAACATGTCCTCTCCTTTAGCGTACGAGCTAAAACAGTGTTCATCACACAGAAAAGGGTTGTAATGTTCACATTTCACATCTTTGGCAGCTTTTCTACACGTTGCGCTCTCAGAAGAAATATCCAATGTCATAAATGGGTTGGAATAATCTGTTTCAAACCCATAGTCTTTACAGGAGCGGGCGGCGGCGTCCATCTTGTGGTTGTTAAAACAGCAGGCTAATATAGCAGGCTAATGCAGTCTCTCGGCTTTATTGCTAGCCGTTATTATCTCTCTTATTCAAAGCTCACCACTTGTCCAGCAAGGCGAAGAGGTCCCTTCGTGGTCGCCAGTGTTAACCTTTCCTGCTCAGTCTTTCATCCGTGGTCAAAAGACACAGGGGAGATCTTCCTCCAGGGCTGAAGTCTCTGCTTCAGGGTTAACTCCCTCACTTGCCTTGCACATAAACCACACGGTGGCTGCAGGTTAATCCTCGTTTTTAATAATAATTACAGCCAACAGGTGCACAAACAGACTTTCTTACAGCCGCGTTTTACTTTGCCGTTTACTTTTCTCCACACACACACACCGTCACGTCTTGCTCCTCTCAACACGTGCAGAACATGAGCACGTAGCGCCCTCTTCTGGCCGGCGGACGGCCGACACACATCTCACCCTCCCACACGCACACACACCACTCACTGAGCCATTCATCACATGCAGTGGAGGCACTTTCTGCAACAAAAGGATACATATGGTTATTCTTACGCCTGTGAAGTATGACTGTGTGTTTGATCCAGGAGGTCCAGAAAGGATTGAAGGTTGTTGAGATGAATGAATCAGACAGAATGTGAATGTTTCAGACAGATTAATGTGACTATATATGTGTTTGTGCCTGGTGAATGTGCAGTACAATAGTTATGTGTTGATAGATTTTTGAGAAAGGTGTACAGGGTTTTCACTACTTTTCTATAGATATAATTTAGTTTTATCAATTTTGATTCTTAGATCTGAACGATAATTAGAAATGTTTTAGAGGATATATTTTAGCTGCACCTTTGTTAAGAAGTATCAGAGTAGCCTAGCGGTGAATTTTACTGATAGGAAATGTTTGTGGTAGAACATTCCGGTACTGAGAGAATAATACATATATAGGAAATGGATGTGAATAAGATAATTGAGTTTGACAGGTTATGGAAGGATTTTTGTGTTTTCTGTTCTGATCAGATTAATCATAGATTAAGTGTTTAATTTTCTGAATGTGGTCTTAGCCCTTATCACAGACATCTCTGAATAAGAGTAGTTGAGCTTTTCTCAGATATCGGATTAGTTAACAGAGTAGTGTAGGGCTTTTCTCCTCACAGGTGTCTATGATGAAGAAGATGAAGAGGCCTGACACCAGTTCTTTGCTAAGGTTAACACATACCAGAAATGGAGCAGAGTATATGCAATGTTTTGAAGTTTGTTAAGAGTTGATAAATCAATTTTGGGGAAATTTAAGTTTTTTTGAGAAAGTATTGGATTTATAAAGTCAAATTAAAGTCCAGTTGTTTTTTATTGAACGCCTTTTTAAAGGTATTGAATTTAACTTCATTATTCCTGCATATACCCTGTAGAGGCGTGTTTGTTGATAGGAGGGACAGTCCGCTCGGTTCTTTATTGTTTTTATTTTTATTTGTTCGTCTTTGCATCTATTTTTGTCTTGTTTGTTTTTGTCTGTTTTATTCTTGTTCATTGTTTTTGTTTGTTTTGTCTTGTTTCGATTTGTTTGTTCTGTTTTATTCTTTATTTGTTTGTTTTGTTCTCATTCTGTTTCTTCTTGTTCTTTGTTGTTTTCTTTGTTTGTACTTTCTTACCTTTACTTTTATTAGTTATTACCATGTAGTATTAATGATTATTGGGTAACTTAGATGTAATATTGCTGTGGGTGGGAATGTTAGAGATTTCCAATGTGTGTCGTTTTTAATTGCATTCTCACATAGAACATATAGGATTTTGTTGACATGATGTTTGTCATGTCAAAAGGGGAATTGAAATATATTTCTATCAGTATTACATTACACCCATTATGTTCCATTATTTGTATTCACTTAATTCTGTCTTATAATGTGAAATGTGACACAAGGCAGAACGTTTTTCTCTCGGGCTTTGTTTTCACTAGGGAACAGTTACACGCCTGCACAATTCAACAGACCCAACATTTGATGTTTACATTGAAGCTGATACTGTAGTTTGTTGACAGAAAGGAGGGTCACGTGGTAGTGTAGGTGGTTCCAGAGCGGTCCTGAAGCAGTCCAAGGAGGTTCCAGGTTCCAGGAGGCGGTGACGACATCCGGGGTTTTTATAACCGTGGCCCTGCCTTTGAAGATGTGTGTGTGGACTTGTGCTCGGTGAGAGGTCTGTTGTTGCTGTAAGGTTTATTCTTATTATGTACAATAAACCTGCATAACTTGCACATTCGTTTCAGAGCTTCCTTCAACCTTTTGAATTCGCAACAACATATTCAAAATTCACTTTTTAATGTTTTTTTTACTCAACTTTGGGTATTTACTAGCCTGGTTTAAACCAGACCCTTGTCCTTCACTTCGCTTCGTACTAGGGTCTGGACTTTTCCCATTGAAAAACGTTTCTTGCTGGAGGCGTGGCCTCTGCTGAGGAACAAAACCATTGGATATTTTGAACAGGGAAAGCATTCTGCTCCCTCCCCTCAGAGCCACCCCCCGTGCTCTGGTGAACTTGACTGACAGCTGCTCCGCCTCTTGCAGCGTTTCTCTCGCTGCGCAAACTCAGTGTTTATATGTTATAAAACGTTTTAATACAATAAAATCAAACCATGGATCGCTGGTCCAGCTCACCAAAAGACCAGAAAATCTGCAGGGACTCGGTCAGCAATAAAACCCGAGTTTAATTCTCGTGACAACCTGAGGCATTTCCGTGTTCATTTTACTCAGCAGGAGGGTGGAGGAGAAGGAGGACGAGGGAGCGATTACTTGACTTTTGGGAGAAAAAAAACAAAAGAAAACTCCAGATAAGGGATTAAGCAGGGGAAATTAATAAATTTGTGTCACATATAAAACAGTTCTGCATCGCTTTGCATCGCTTTGAATGATGCCGTGCTCTGGTGAACTTGACTGACAGCTGCTCCGCCTCTTGCAGCGTTTCTCTCGCTGCGCAAATTCTGTGTTTATATGTTATAAAACGTTTTAATACAATAAAATCAAACCATGGATCGCTGGTCCAGCTCACCAAAACACCAGAAAATCTGATGGGACTCGGTCAGCAACTAAAACCCGAGTTTAATTCTCGTGACAACCTGAGGCATTTCCGTGTTCATTTTACTCAGCAGGAGGGTGGAGGAGAAGGAGGACGAGGGAGCGATTACTTAACTTTTGGGAAAAAAAACAAAAGAAAACTCCAGATAAGGGATTAAGAAGGGGAAATTAATAAATTTGTGTCACATATAAAACAATCCTGCATCGCTTTGCATCGCTTTGAATGAGAACATGCCGCTGCTCGCTGACTGAGCGCTGGCAGAGCCCTTTTATAGGGCTCTGCGCGCTGGGACTGGTGGGGGCGTGGGTTAGGGTCCAAAACTCCGTCCCTTCTGTTCTCTGATTGGTCTGAACAAAAATCTACCGGAGAAATCCTTGTGGGTGGGTGAAGTCCCAGACTGTGCAGTGAAGGGAAATGAGAATTGAGCGGAGCTGTGCAGGAATGGCGAGAGCCAGGCTAGGTATTTACTTCATAAAAAAACAGTCCTAAGGCCAAAAAAATGCACCCAGTGGTTTATTTACTCTAAGTAGGTTTATTTATCTTTGATAAATACACTTCGTTTCCCACTTCCTGCGGTTTGTGATGTCACAAACCGCAGCCAACCACCTCAAACCTGAGTCCAGCCCCTCACCTAGCAACCCCTGGTGATGCTCCACCCACTTCAGTATTAAACACATGACTGTTGTTTTTCATGATTTCATCTCATCTTTTGTTTATATGTTCTTAATTTCATGTGTACAGCACTTTGTTGCAGCTGTGGTTTTTTTTAATGGCTTTATAAATAAAGTATAATTGTTATTTTCATTTTTTAGTGTATTTGCGATCGCTCCCAACGCGCAGCCGGGAAAAATTAAACGAGCGGACCCCCGGCGTAGGGACCGGCGGCAACGGGACCCTCTTCTGGCGCGATGGAGCGGAGCTTCAACTGTACAGCCTCGTTTCAGCCTCGCAG
>JBBPBX010112560.1:0-10575 GCA_038048925.1 Garcialebias charrua
TCACCGCCGGTGTCCACCACCGGGTTCGAGGGTTGCCACCACGACAGGCACCAACAACCTTGCGGCCACAACTCCGATAAGCTGCCTCGACAATAGAGGCGCGGAACATGGCCCACTCGGACTCAATGTCCCCCGCCTCCCTCGGAACGTGTTCAAAGCTCTCCCGGAGGTGGGAGTTAAAGCTCCGTCTTACGGGAGACTCTGCCAGACGTTCCCAGCAGACCCTCACAATACGTTTGGGTCTGCCAGGTCTGACCGGCATCCTCCCCCACCATCGGAGCCAACTCACCACCAGGTAGTGGTCAGTTGACAGCTCCGCCCCTCTCTTCACCCGAGTGTCCAAGACATGCGGCCGCAGATCAGATGAGACGACAACAAAGTCGATCATCGAACTGCGACCTAGGGTGTCCTGGTGCCAAGAGCACATATGGACACCCTTATGCTTAAACATGGTGTTCGTTATGGACAATCCATGACGAGCACAGAAGTCCAATAACAGAACACCACTCTGGTTCAGATCAGGGGGGCCGTTCCTCCCAACCACACCCCTCCAGGTCTCACTGTCATTGCCCACGTGAGCGTTGAAGTCCCCCAGTAGAACAAGGGAGTCCCCAGGAGGCGCACTCTCCAATACCCCCTCCAAGGACTCCAAAAAGGGTGGGTAGTCTGAGCTGCCGTTTGGTGCATAGGCACAAACAACAGTCAGAGCCCGTCCCCCCACACGTAGGCGAAGGGAGGCTACCCTCTCATTCACCGGGGTGAACCCCAACGTACAGGCACCAAGATGGGGGGCAACCAGTATGCCCACTCCTGCTCGGCGCCTCTCACCAGGGGCAACTCCAGAGTGGAAGAGTGTCCAACCCCTCTCAAGGAAACTGGTTCCAGAGCCAGAGCCATGCGTTGAGGTGAGTCCGACTATTTCTAGCCGGAACCTCTCAACCTCACACACTAGCTCAGGCTCCTTCCCCACCAGAGAGGTGACATTCCATGTCCCAATGGCCAGCTTCTGTAGCCGAGGATCAGACCGCCAGGGTCCCCGCCCTCGGCCACCACTAGGCATGTAACGAGATCTCGTTGTACGAGATCTCGTGATATTAAACTCCCGCGATATCTCTCGTTGAGAGGTAACGTTGTCTCGCGAGATGCTAATGCTAGCGCTAGCAGAGCCCCTAGCAAGTCAGCGTCACGGACAGCATGGCTTCGCCGGATGAAGTTGCTATAGAAGACGCCCCAACTACTGATGGAGGGTCCCGGTGCCGCAGACGAGACGCCTCTACATTGATGGAGGGTCCCGGCGCTGCCGACGCTGCCCCGAATGTAAAGACACGCGTGTAAACACCGGTGTGACCGGTGTTGCCAGATAGAGTCCCACCCACCCAAAGCACTCTTTACCCGCAAAAGTCAGAAGGAAAATCGCGGTGAACCGCCCAATCTGGCAACACTGGTGAGTGACGGCTGCAGATTCAGCGCTGATGCGGATATTTATGTTCAATTTTTGGAAAGTCCTGCGTGAATATCTATTTTTTTTAACAAAGTTGAACGTTCTAAGGTCTAAGGAGATTCAATCAGTAAAATGAAGACATCAGTTGGGTTTGTAATACATGTTAAAACAGAATAAAAGCCTTTTTGCGGCATAAAACCGATCTTTGAAGTTTTCTTGAACTAATGTTAAAATCTCGTCTCGTTCTCGCGAGATCTGTGATTTTCTCGTCTCGTCTCGTGAGTTTTGTGTATCGTTACACCCCTAATATATATATATATATATATATATATATATATATATATATATATATATATATATATATATATATATATATATATATATATATATATAGTATATATACAGGTAGTCCCCGACTTACGAGCGCTCTGACTTACGAGGTCCCGGACTTAAGAGCATGCATCTCATTAAAAAAATAAAAATAAAAAAAAAAAAAAAATTATTTTTTTTTATTTATTTTTATAAATGAATACATGTACAGTACTGGACAGTCACCAAGCACTTAGCCTATCCTAACACAGTTTTTAAAGATGAAGGAATAAGTTGAATTGTCTGCCTTTCACATAAAGGGAGCAAGCTCCCTATGGAGCCTGCAGGGAGGAGGGAGACAATTCAACTGACTCCTTCATCTTTAAAAACTGTGTTAGGATAGGCTAAGTGCTTGGTGACTGTACAGTACTGTACATTTATCTATTTATAAATAAAAAACAATAAAAAATAAAAATACTGTATATACTGTATATTTTTAATAAATAGATAAATGTACAGTACTGTACAGTCACCAAGCACTTAGCCTATCCTAACACAGTTTTTAAAGATGAAGGAGTCAGTTGAATTGTCTCCCTCCTCCCTGCAGGCTCCATAGGGAGCTTGCTCCCTTTATGTGAAAGGGAGACAATTCAACTTATTCCTTCATCTTTAAAAACTGTGTTAGGATAGGCTAAGTGCTTGGTGACTGTCCAGTACTGTACATGTATTCATTTATAAAAATAAAAAAAAGTAAAAAATAAAAAAAAAATGTTGTTTGTTTTTTTTGTTACTATTTGATCCTACTTACGAATTTTTGACATACGAGCGCCCCCTAGGGACGGAACTCGCTCGTAAGTCGGGGACTACCTGCTGGCAAAAGCCAATGCAGACATGTTCCTGTTTTTAGTTTTCTAACTCGCCTTAAGATCTAGCTGTTTTTTGCTCTATTCTTCTTGATTGTCTTTTTGGCTGCTATTTTGCTTCAGTTATGACTGTCTATTGTTATCGTTGTTATCCATTGCTGTCATCACTCTTTGTTAAGAAATCAGGTCTCTCTTGTAAATGAGTCCTCGAGGCTCAATGAGATTAACCTGTCTAAATAAAGGTAGAATGAAATGTATAACTTTTGTACCAGTTAAGACTTCACTGTTGATGTTAAACTAATAACTTACTGGAATTTTTCATTCACCTAAACTTCAATTATTTATCATTGCTTTTAGATTCATACCACTATTCCGTTTAAATCAAAGGTGCTTTCTTTTAGGCTATAGCTGTTTGATAGACATCCTCAACCATGACCATCACTCATCATTTCCTCTCCTTCACATCGTCTCCTTCCTGTGCCTCTAGGATTCATTAAACCTTCGATCTATCTAAGAAAGAAAAATTAACTGGCACAAGCAATGAGAGAGAACTGATGGAACAATCAATGCTGCCACTTAAAATGAGCGACTGCGCTGTGCTTATGTTGTTTTCTGATTTTCGCTCCGGACCGGTCTAAACTATAATCTTGAAGCACCTTGGGATGTTTAGTGAGATATTTATCGTGTTTTATGTAGATTTTATTTTGTTTTATCTGAAGGACACTTGTCTGATGTATTTCATTATTTTCTTTCTGCAGAGCTTGTGGGATTCAGCATCTAGAGCGAGCCGGGAAGAACCTGTCCTTGTTTGACTCGTTTTATTTCTGCATTGTCACTTTCTCCACTGTGGGCTATGGAGACGTTACACCAAAGATCTGGCCCTCCCAGCTCCTGGTGGTCATTCTCATCTGTGTTGCACTCGTAGTCCTCCCACTACAGGTATATGAAGGACTAAACCAGCGCTTCACACAAACCTCATCTTAGATCTCTTCATTGATTAGTCAAGTCAAATGTATTGGTATAACACATTTAAAACAGGAACTGTTATCAAAGTGCATTAACAAAAGAAAGACATACATGGGGAGACTAGGCTGCAGCCACTTGAGCGGTGCCACCTTTTTAGATAAGTGACAACATGAGGAAAGGGGAGATCATAAATTACCTCAGCACAAAAAGCAACATAAATAGACATAAGACAAATAATATGCCAGCGAAGGCATTGAGTTTGAGGGAAGGTCATAGCACAGCACAGTCCAGACCCTCCCCCCCCCCTCCCCCAGCCATAGTCCTGATAAGAGATGCTTGTTTTTCAGCCAGCTCTGTTGAGTTCTGTCACAGGTCCATGACTTATGCCTCCTACCCACCGCCCCCGGCGTCGGGCGGCCGAAGCGGCCGGATAACACCGGTTTACATTCAAAGTCTATGGAGGAGACGCGTGGAGTCACGGGGAACAAGGAAGCGGCGAGATTCGACTGATCGAAGCGGCGCGACGGCAGCCTGCACACGCACGCGCGCGTCGCCGTCGAGCCGCAGACGTCCCAAATGTTGATCTCTGGCGGCTCGACGCATCCGGCAAACAGTCGGGAGAGCCTCGCTATCTGATTACACAACCACAACGGGACTTTTTTCGGACTTTTTAAACTCACCGGATCCAGCCTCCAGGAATTGGAACCAAACTCCGGTAAGAAACGTGGCATTTTTACAGTTGCTGCTGACAGGCTGCTGTACTCTCCAGTGTAGATCACCCCAAACATAAAAAAAAGTTTTAATCTCATCGAAGACCGTCGGAGGTGCAGTTAAAACAACAACTGAACCCGGAAAACAAGCCAGAGACCCCTCCCTCTGCTACCCCCTAGTGTACGTCATCAGACGGTGTTCAGTGGTTCAGTGGGACTGTGACCAGCGGCAAAAAGGGGACGGCAGGAGCGTTTGCAGTTGTGCGGTGGGTAGGAGGCATAAGGAGATGGGAGGGTGTGGGGAGGGGCAGAGCATCTTTGTTTCCATAACATTCAAGGAAGAATTGAGATAGTCCGCCTTCCAAGGCCAGGTCCGTATTCAGATATCAACATTGTTTTGGGTCAGGCCGAACTCGTAAATTTCCATTTCTGCATTACAGTCTTGCTAGTGCGTTCTCTCCTGGCGACTCCAAATAGACAAATTTGGTTACTTTACGCTGAAGTCGAGCTTACAATTTCCCCAAGATTTATTCTTTCCAACCATTTGTGACACCACCAGAAAGTTCCACAGTCCTGATAAGGATCAACCTGCTCAGCTTTGATACATCACTACATATAGTTCACATATAGTCTGAGTGATGCCAAGCTCGGCACATTCTCCACACATTCCAAGCAGCTTAAACAGCTGCTGATGTTTCCCAATTTGTTGACAATCCAGACTTCCACCAGCTCCAAACAGCAGAATCCAGTTATCATAGATCCAATTATGTTTGCGTTTAGGTAAGAGGGTTCTCCTTCACACTGACTACCTGTGGAGAAATTTTTCTCAATTTCGTTGAGAGTCCAGCTGATCAAATCCATCGTTAACAATTCAGAAGTTATGCAAAAAAGAGGCTCTGTAAGTAGCCTGGTTAAAACCAGACCCTTGTCCTTCACTTCGCTTCGTACTAGGGTCTGGACTTTCTCCATAGAGAAACGATTCTTGCTGGAGGCGTGGCCTCTGCCTGAGGAACAAAACCATTGGATCTTAGAAAAATTTTGAACAGGGAAAGCATTCTGCTCCCTCCCCCTCTGTGCTCTGCCGAACTTGACTTCAGCTCCGCCTCCTGCTGCAGTCTCTCGCTGCCGCTGCATATTCTGTGTTTATATGTTAATAAAACGTTCTAATAAAATAAAATAAAACCATGTAGCGCTGGTCCAGCACACCAGAAGACCAGAAAATATGCAGGGACTCGGGCAGCAACGTAAAACCCTAGTTTAATTCTCTCGTGACAACCTCAGTCATTTCCTTATTCTTTGCACTCAGCGGAGAGAGAGGAGGAGGAGGAGGAGGGAGGAGGGAGCGATCACTTGACTTTTGGCAAAAAAACAAAAGAAAACTCCAGATAAGGGATTAAGAAGGGGAATTTAACACATTTGTGTCACATATAAAACAGTCCTGCATCGCTTTGCATCGCTTTGAATGAGAACATGCGAATGCTCGCTGGCTGCGCGCTGGGACAGGTGGGGGCGTGGGTTAGGGGCCAAAAACTCCGCCCCTTCTGTTCTCTGATTGGTCCGGTCAAAAATCAGCCGGAGAAATCGTTGTCTATGGGAAAAGTCCCAGACTGAGCAGTGAAGGGAAATGAGAATTGAGCGGAGCTGTGCAGGAAGGCGAGGGCCAGGCTACTCTGTAAGAGGTTAACAAGACAAAAAAGCAACGCAGGGATGGAGCAGAGGAGGATGCGTCTGCCCTCCACTGAGAGCAAGTCAAGAATTAGAAGTTTTAATGTTCACGGCTTCAGATATTACCATAAAATGTTCATGCAGCAGATAAGGACTGACGGTGATTTCAACTTTAATTAGGCGTTTTCATCACTAAGAGTTTTGGCTGCAGAAGGAGTTCACAAGACTCAGTCAGGTTCACACTCACTTCGTCATGCATTTAAATGTTTCCCAACACCTAACTTCATTGCCTTGGATGTCTTGAAGACATTGTCACTGTCAAACTAATGGATAAAATTGGAAATAAAATCCTGCTTCTTGCATCACAAATTTTCAAATAATTTGTTGCTTAAGATCAAACATGGCTCAATGTATTTGTTCATTTTCAATAGTTCTTGATTTCTTGCCTGTGTTGTTAGTTTGAAGAGCTAGCGTACCTGTGGATGGAGAGCCAGAAGCTGGGAGGGAACTACAGCCGCCACCGAGCGCAGACTGAAAAACACGTGGTGTTGTGCGTCAGCTCGCTCAAGATCGACCTGCTGATGGATTTTCTCAATGAGTTCTACGCCCATCCAAGGCTGCAGGTGCAGTGGACAGTGAACAAGACAAATTAATATCCTGTAGAAACGTTAAATAAACGTTAAAGAACAGTGTACCCCAAGTTAAAGAACTGTTTTTATGAATTTAATCTAAAATCTTGTTGATCACTAAGATTTGCATTCAGTTTGGAAATTGGCAATACAAAGTGGGACCCGAAGGACGCGGGTTCGCGTCCCGGCCACTACACATCTTGGGGTGTCTATGAGTGCACACCTATTTCTCCAGCTCCCCGAGCGCCTTCTATGGCTGCTCACTGCACCGCCTGGTAGGTGGTTGGGTTAAATGCAGAGACGAATTTCGTCTGTGTATGGGAAACATACGCAGATGACAAGATTAGACAATTATTATTATTATTATTATTATTATTATTATTATTATTATTATTATTATTATTATTATTATCAAACCACTGAATATTTAAAGGTACTTGGTGCAAACAAGAAGACTGGCAAAAACATCCATCCATCATCTTCCGCTTGTCTCAAGGTCTGATCGCGGGGGTAGCAGCTTGAGCAAGGAGGCCCAGACATCTCTTTCCACAGCCACCTCAGGTAGCTGTGGAAAGAGATGTCTGGGACATTCCCGAAGCACCCAGCAAGCATCCTTACCAGATGTCCAAACCACCTCAACTGGCTCCTCTCGATGTGGAGGAGCAGTGGTTCTGCTCCAAGTCTCTTCCAGATAACTGAACTTCTCACCCTATCTCTAAGGGAGAGCCCAGCTACCCTGCAGAGGAAACTCGTTTCAACCGCTTGTATCCATGATCTCATTCTTTCGGTCACTACCCAGAGTTCATGGCCATAGGTGAGGGTAGGAACGTAGACTGACTTGTAAACAGAGAGCTTTGCCTTAAAGCTCAGCTCCCTCTTCACCACAATGGACCGGTACAGAGTCTGCAATACTGCAGATGCTGTGCCGATCCATCGGTCAATCTCACGCTCCATTCTTCCCTCACTCGTGAACAAAACCTCGAGATACTTGAACGGCGCTAGACAATATGGCCAAAACTTTTATCATGATATATTTCTTCATTTCGATTGATAACAATATAATTCCGATATTGATATAAATAATATAAAAACCTCAGAAAAACTGTACAAATAAATTAATTTTCGCCTTTTAATTGTATTTAGCTTTCAAAGATATTTGAAATCACCCTCAAATGAACACAAAACTTTTTTTTTTTCAGTATTAATAGTTTTATCTTTAAACAACAACATAACTTGGGTTAACAACACTGGGTTGACATGGACATTATGCTTGTAAAAAATATAATTGGTTATGTGATTGAACCATTTACATACATCTGTAATTTATCACTTTCAACTGGTATATTCCCCGACAATATGAATATGAACACAAAACTTTTTTTTTTCAGTATTAATAGTTTTATCTTTAAACAACAACATAACTTGGGTTAACAACACTGGGTTGACATGGACATTATGCTTGTAAAAAATATAATTGGTTATGTGATTGAACCATTTACATACATCTGTAATTTATCACTTTCAACTGGTATATTCCCCGACAATATGAAAACAGCTAAGGTGATTCCGATTTTTAAAAATGGTGAGAAACATGTATTCGAAAATTATAGACCAATATCATTGTTACCGCAATTTTCAAAAATCCTGGAGAGATTATTTGTTACCAGACTAGATCAATTTATAGAGAAACAAAGTGTCTTAAGTAGCAGTCAGTATGGGTTCAGAGCTAACAGTTCCACATCAATGGCTATTATGGAATTCATAGAACACATAACAACTGCAATTGATCGACACCAACATTGTGTCAGTGTTTATGTAGATTTAAAGAAGGCATTTGACACCATTGATCACAGTATTCTTCTAGAAAAGCTAAGTAGATACGGTCTGAGAGGTCATGCACTTCAGTGGGTATCTAGCTACTTGAATAATAGGAAACAGTTTGTAGAAATGAATGGTGTAAGATCTAAATTTGGTAATATTACATGTGGAGTCCCTCAAGGTTCTGTACTAGGACCTAAGTTGTTTACTTTATATGTGAATGACTTGGTTAATGTATCAGAACTTTTTGGATGTATTTTATTTGCTGATGATATAAAAAAATTATTCAGGAAAAGATATAAAAACAATGTTGAACATAGTACAGACAGAATTTGAAAGAATACAACATTGGTTTCAATTTAGAGAAAACAAATTACATGATATTCAGTAATATGGAGACTGATGGTGATCTTTCACTTAAAATAAATGGTATTGAGATCAGTAAAGTCAGTGAGGTGAAATTTTTGGGTGTCATCATTGATGACAAGCTATCATGGAGAACTCACATTAATTACTTACGAACAAAAATCTCAAAATCTATTGGAATACTATATAAAGTGAAGGCGTTATTTAATGACAAAGCCCTGTTTTTGTTATATAATACATTAATTCTTCCTCATTTGATTTACTGTATTGAAGTTTGGGATAAAGCTTGTAAGACAATCACAAATCCGGTCTTTATTTTTACAAAAAAGAGCTATAAGAATTATCACTAGAAAAGATTACACCCATCCATCACATATATTTTATATATGTATATATTTGGGCAGCACGGTGGCACAACTGGTAGAGCTGCTGCCTCTCAGCGAGAAGGTTGCCGGTTCAAATCCCGGTCCGGGGCCTTTCTGGGTGGAGTTTGCATGTTCTCCCCGTGCATGCGTGGGTTTCCTCCGGGTACTCCGGTTTCCTCCCACAGACCAAAAAACATGCTTGTTAGGCTGATTGGTGACTCTAAATTGACCCTAGGTGTGAGTGTGAGAGTGGATGGTTGTTTGGTGTGAGTGAGACAGGTCCCTCTTGTAAATGAGTCCCCGTGACTCAACAAGGCTAGCCTGTATAAATAAAGGTTGAATGAATGAATGAATGAATATTGTTTTGTAAATTGAAAATTTTGAAATTCTATGAATTGGTTGATTATCACATTTTAATATTTATGCATAAGGCCCACAAAGACATATTACCTTCTAACATTCAAATTAACTTTGTTAAAAGAGAGAGTTATTATTTTTTAAAGGGAATAGAACTGTTTATGAAGCCACGGTTTCGAACCCGTTTGAAAGAGAGATGTACTTCAATCCAGGGTATAAGTTTAGGGAATGGTTTAGAGGATGACTTTAAAAAAATCAGGTCTCTGTGTATATTTAAGAGAAGGGTTAAAACTAGTTTTTTGAAAATATATGATCGTGTATAATTTAATTTAAAGAAACTGCTGTTTGAGCTGACATATTTTTTTTAGTATTGCTTTTATTTTATATTATATTTTGTTTTAAATATTTTGAGAAAAAAAAGGAGCAGACATTATAAGATTTATTCTTCTTCTGCTTCTTTTCATTTTGATTTGTGTATTAATTGTGTTTTTTATTGTAAACATTTTTTTTGTATTTTAAAATGACTGAAAGAATAAATGAAAAAAATGAAAAATGAAAAAACTTAACCCATGCAGCAAAGGTCTGCGTTTGCTGAATGGTTTCTCTTTTGATGCAGCTGGGGGATGTTGTTTCAGGGACATGTTGGCTCAGACTTTTATTATGCTTCATCTTCTGAGTTCTGACTATCAGGAAACTCTTCAGATGGAACAGGTTCGATATGTCCACACCACTAGTTGGAACGACTCTCCAGCACATTTTGTAGCGCACTTCAATAGCCTAACCACTTCCACACCGCCAAATTAGTTTTTCCTCTTTTATCAGTTATGTCATCTGCTTTCACTCATTTTGAAGCGAAAACGAGTGTGTTGAAGCTTAGCCTAGCCTAACCTGCTACCGCTGACTCCTTCGAGCTGTGGTGTAAGTCGCCACGCACTTACGTCGTTGTGTTGCAGCTTTTTCTGTTCGGATTGAAACTGAATCAGCCGCTTCAACTCGAACAGAAAAAGAAATGTGTCAGTGAAACGCTGTAATCATAGCGTAATATATATCGAAAAATTGAAAATGCTCTTAAAACTCATATCACCG